>CM064891.1:24569991-24749863 GCA_030347415.2 Decapterus maruadsi
GAAACAGAAAAGTTGTTTCTCCTCTGGTCGTCTTATTGTGTTCATGTCACTCAGCTCCTACAGGATGATAACCCGTCCTCTGTCCTCTGTCCTCTGTCCTCTGTCCTCTCAGCTGCTGGTAGACGGGACCGTCACCACCGTGGTCCTGGACAAGCTGAGCCCTGTGACCGAGTACATCGTCAACGTCTACGCCCTGGTGGGCGAGGCCAGCGCCGAGCCCCTGAAGGGCTCCGAGACCACCTGTAAGTCTGACCTGCCTTCTTCTTCTTCTTCTTCTTCTTCTTCTTCTTCTTCTTCTGTTTCCTCTGGCCACTTCCTGTCTGAAGCCACTTCCTGTTTCGTGTCTTTAATGGGACACACGCTCAGTTTCCACGCTCGCACGGTCGCCCTCTGGGTCGCCGGCGGTGATTAAAGAGCATCGTCTCTCCGCTGTGGGAAACGTCTTTCATGTTTCCTCTTTACGCTTCGTCAGATAAACAAGTCGATTCCTCCGCTCCACACGCCCAGCGCTCTGTTTACACTTCGTATATTTAGCATCTGATCTGAGGCGGAAAAGCGTTTAACACAAACAGCGTCCCATGATGCAATGCTGTTGAGCTGCGGTGGGTGAGGACGACAGTTAAAGAGTTATTTCTCTGGCCTGTGGTCTCCGCGTCCATCTTAAATAAACTGATAAAGTTTAACGAGGTGTTAAATGCACGGCCCTAAGTGCTTTTTATTTGCACATTTGTCCTTTAATGTTCACTTTATTTGTTCTTAAATGTGCAACTAATTTTATTTTTTTACAACGAGCTGTTTTTCCAGCGTCATAAAACAATAACTGATTGTTCCATCACTTCGCTGTGGTTGTATTTACTGTCATTTTCTTAAGCTCACACTCCGTTAGGTCCTAATATCTGTGAGCACAGAGTCTGGACAGCGTCTAGATGACAGTCTGGTGTCCTGGACTGATCCTGGACTGTGAAGGACGCTGAGCAGATCCTTCACTTCACAATAATGCTCCGTTGAATGCACATGAGAAATCAGATTATAACATCTTGTATCAATCTTAGAAATAAGATGTCATAGTTTCACTTTTAGTCCGACTTTTAGATTTGATTAGAAGGAGCTGAATCTACGGTTTCCTCTCACTAATACTTTCCCCGTCTGTTCTCAAGCTTATTTTTTCACAAGTCCAAGAAGTCAGATTCCTGCAGCACAGATATATCTGCACCGACTTTGGTTTGTATTAAAGGGATACGCCAACATTTTTTATGTTCATGTCTTGCCTCACTCCCGAGTCCATGACCAGCAGATAGACACCATCCTTTCGACTGTGCGTGCAGTAACAAGGGAGATAGAGCCGTATCGCCCGTAATTAGCTTAGCTCAAACACTGGAAGTGTATGGGTAGTGGTAGCCTGCCTCCTACCTGAGCTGAAATCAGCAGTTACCGGCATTTGAGCGCTCAAGATGCCGAGTTTTGTCAGCTCTGAGACGAAGATCGGTCCGTTTAGAGTTGCTGAAGAGTTTCTCTGATGACTTTAGGTGGAGGCAGGCTAACACTACCCATACACTTCCAGTGTTTGAGCTAAGCTAATTAGCGGTGCACCAGCTCTGCCCGTATCTCCCTTGTTACTGCACGCACAGTGGAAAGGATGGTGTCTATCTGCTGGTCATGGACTCAGGAGTGAGGCAAGACACGTGAAAAAAAAAATGTTGGCGTATCCCTTTAACTACAGTTTACTCTCACTAATACTTTCCCCGTCTGCTCTGGACCTTATGTTTTCTACTTGTCCAAGAAGTCAGATTCCTGCAGCACAGATCTCTCTGCAGCGACTTTGGTTTGTGTTAATCTCTGAATCCAAGTAAGGACAAAAAAATAAAATAAAGAAATGTTCAATCAGTCAAAACAAACAAAAACAAACAAACCTAGAAAAAATATCCTTTGGAAAATAAGAGTCCTGACATCTGACACCAAAAAAATCCTGCAGATCAAAAGCTCTGCAGTTTTATGATCTCCCTGGGACGGCCTGGGACTTTCTGCAGTCTGACCCCGGTGTCGCCTGTTTGTGTCGTTATCCTTTTATGGAGCCAAAAAACCTTCCTCTGAATATTAGATATCAGAACGAGGTCCGGCGGTTTGATTCCCGCTCCGTGGCCTCGGCCGCCCGCTGCTGCTCCGACGCTTCACATCACATCAAAGTGTCCGGTGTCTGTTGAGGACACGTCGCTCCCTGAGGCCGCGGCTTCACGCTGACACACATCAAAGTGGTTCGCTGCTCTGACTGTGACTGTGTGTGTGTGTGTGTGTGTGTGTGTGTGTGTTTGTGTCGCCTCAGTGCCGCTGACGGCCGCCACGAACATGAAGGTGTACGATGCGACCATGACGACCATGAAGGTGAAGTGGGATGGGGCGGCCGGCGCCACCGGCTACATGCTGCTCTACAAGGCCCTGAACGCCACCGACACCCAGCTGGAGAAAGAGGTGAAGTGATGCTGCCTTCAGGTGCAGCGGGAAAAAGCAGTTTGAACACAGTTTAATTTGAGTTTATTCGCCCTGAGGTGGAAGATCATGAGCTGTTTGAGTTTTCAGCTGATGATGCTGAAGCTTTTTTCTTCCTTTGAATTCCATATTTTAACTCCCACCACAGAAAAACACATTTGTTTTAACTTAAATCTTTGCATTTTTGGTGCTTGTAAATTCATTTTTCTCCTGTGAAACTGATACAAATAACTTCCACAAATGTTTTCTTTCTGCTCCGTGTGCAACTGACAGCGTTCCCAATTCGGCTCCAACTGTTTGAGCTTCAACAGCCCTGAAATCAACACTGGTTTATTCTTAGAGCTTTTTTCTGCAGTAAAAACAAAGTCTTATTGTTACTAGTTCAGGTTTAGTGTCAGCATTAAAATGCATAAAAATGGCCATGAACCCTGCAAATTCATCCCTGCACAAACTGCCCTTCAGACTTTAATGTGTGTGTGTGTGTGTGTGTGTCAGCTCACACAAAAAGCAGAACCCCTCACACACACACACACACACACACAGTTTGGGGTAATGGCAAATATTAGCTCATGGCCTGAAGTCATGGGGGGATGATATAAGCAGAACAGATGCTGTATGGGATGGAAGTGAACGCCTCTGTGGCGTTAACCTACACAGCTGAGCAGGATGATTTAATGCAGGATGGAAAATATGCACCTGAAGCTGTGGAGCAGGGAATTATGGGTAGAAAATATCATGATTTCAGTAGCTAAGTGGATTTCAGTGTGTGTTTCTGGCATCTCCAGTCTGGAGAGGTTTTTGGTGCACGGATGGTTTTAAACCTGTGTTGTGTTCAGGGTCCTGCTCAGAGTCGGTAAAAAAAAAGGTGAAACAGCAGCACTGAATTTAAATCACATTTTGTTCCTGAATCCATCAAACTGCAGGGATCAGAATAATCCTGATGTTTTCAGAGTTTTTGGAGTCAGATTAAACCCATGACTAATCCATTTTTAGTTTTGAAACAACTTGTTTTCTAGATTTGATCCGATCAGTTGATCCAGGATCTGATCAGATGACCTGTTGAACATCTGGGCCCAGGTGTTTGACTCCAGTCTCTCCTCGTCCTCCTGCAGGTTCGTGTCGGAGGAGACGTGCTGAACACCCAGCTGGTGCAGCTGACGCCCAACACGGCGTACTCCATCACCCTGTACGCGCTGCACGGAGAGGCCGCCAGCGACCCGCTGGAGGGCCAAGGAGTCACCTGTACGTATCCACACCACAGCTGGACAGATGTTACTGCAGGAACCATAGATAGGATACGACTAGAGATGGATATAATGATATAGTGAAAATCTGGTTTTAAAGGGATACGCCAACACTTTTTTTTGTGTGTCTTGCCTCACTCCCGAGTCCAAGACCAGCAGATAGACACCATCCTTTCCACTGTGTGTGCAGCAACAAGGGAGATACAGGCAGAACCGCTAATTAGCTTAGCTCAAACACTGGAAGTGTATGGGTAGTGTTAGCCAGCCTCCTACCTGAGCTGAAATCAGGATCAGAGGCTGATTTCATTTTAGCTCTAAACTCTGTAAATAAATCACTTTATCAACATTTCAAACATGTTTAGGTGAGAAAGTAGCCGTTTAGATCAGCAGTGTGTCGTTAATTTGTCTAAATACCAGCTGTTTACTATTTTGTTCGGACGAATTCGGCGCTACTCAAGCTAGCCGTTATGACTAATTCTGGTTACTTTCACAAAATAAAACACCCGTTGCCCTTTACATACAGAAAACCATGAGGATAGAATGTGTGCTTTTACTTTGAAACAGGAAGCTAACCTACCCTCGATGTAGCTAGCTTGAACCAAAATAAACCGTCTTAGCTTGAACCCTCCGTTTTGACCGATCTCGTCCCGTTAGCGGCATTTGACCGCTCAAGATGCCTTACTGGAGAGACGAAGATCGGTCTGTTTAGAGTTGATGAAGAGTTTCTCTGACTTTAGGTTGCTGAAGCAGTTTCTCTGATACACTTCCAGTGTTTGAGCTAAGCTAAGGCTAACACTACCCATACACTTCCAGTGTTTGAGCTAAGCTAAGGCTAACACTACCCATATGCTTCCAGTGTTTGAGCTAAGCTAATTAAGGGCGATACAGCTCTATCTCCTTTGTTACTGCACGCACAGTGGAAAGGATGGTGTCTATCTGCTGGTCATGGACTCTGGAGTGAGGCAAGACATGAACATAAAAAAAAGTTGGCGTATCCCTTTAAACGTTGATCTGTCAACGAGTGTTGGATAAAATATGTTTTCCTTAAAAGTAATTTGGGAAAAAGTGATGAGTCATGTGTATTTACAAGCTGCAGGATTTCACATCCTTTTGAAATGTCACTTTTTAATTTATTTTTTTATTAGAAAAAGTTTTTTACAAAAAATGCTCTGAGCTTCTTTTGGAGAAGGTAGAATCTGTGTTTTATTTCCATGTCAACAGTTGTTTTATAAGAGCTGCAGAGAGACAGATAGAAACCAGACTCGGCAGCAGCAGCTGCTCTTTATCAGCTGCAGCGTCACAGTCACTCAGCGTCTCCTCTGCCCTCACCCTCTGCCCTCACCCCCCCCTCACCTCCCCTCCTCCCCCCCCAGTGCCCATTCCCCCCGCCGGATCCCTGACCATCACCGACGTCACCCACAGCACCATGAGGCTCAACTGGGACGCCGCTCCTGGGAACGTCCGCAAGTACATGATCACCTACAAACCAGAGGGAGGAGACCTGAAAGACGTGAGACTCCTTGACCTCCTCCTCCTCTTGTTGTGTTGTTGTTGTGTTGTTGTTGTTGTGAGTCAGCGATGCAGACGAGGAGACGTGAACCTCCTCGGTCATGCAGAGGTTTCACATCAGTGCGAACAGTTTGTCTCAATTCAGAACAATTTGTTTTGCACTTTCTCTTTTTGCCAGACATCTTTTCAAATTCGACTGATTTGTTGGATGGATGAACTTTATTATTTAAATTATTCCAGGGAAACTTTGTTTCAGGCTGATTAGTTGATGGAGAAAATATTTCTTAAAGTTGATCTCTAGATAAACTCGTGTTCTGACTCGTGACCATTAATAACGAACACGAGTCCTCGTTGTTCTCCGTCTTGTAAACTCCCGTCTGAATCTGAATCATGGTCCAGCCGTGACCTTCTCCTCTGGCAGGAAGCAGCTCCTTCTCCCTCTGGTTCCTCCATCCTTCCTTCTTCCCTTCCTTTCTCCCTTCCTTCCTTCCACCATCCTTTTCCTCTTCCCTTCATCCTTTTTTCTTCCTTCCCTTTTGACCCAATCTGTTCCCTCCCTCTTTCTATCTTTCCTCTCATCTTTCCCTTTGTCCTTTCTTCCTTCCTTCCTTGACCCAGGAGGACAACAGGAGGGTTTATGACAAAAAACATTAAAAAAGCAGCAATTCTGCTACAAAACTGGTTTGAAAATGTTTGTAAGGTCACAGAATGATAGAAACCTCACAGTGTGAAGCTGTAGTCAGCGGGTGGAGATCAGCAGCAGCAGCAACAACAGCAGCACTAGCATTAGCAGCAGCATTAGTAGCAGCATTAGCATTAGCAGCAGCAGCAGCATTAGCAGCAGCATTAGCATTAGCAGCAGCTTTAACAGCAGCAGCAGCATTAGCATTAGCAGCAGCATTAGCATTAACAGCAGCAGCAGCATTAACAACAGCAGCAGCATTAGCATTAACAGCAGCAGCAGCATTAGCATTAGCAGCAGCATTAGCATTAACAGCAGCAGCAGCATTAACAACAGCAGCAGCATTAGCATTAACAGCAGCAGCATTAGCATTAACAGCAGCAGCAGCATTAACAACAGCAGCAGTATCAAGAATTAGATATAGATATGATCAGCAGCACAGCATTTACATTACAATGGAAGATTAAATTCAAATTAACGTTCTTTATCTTGCTTAGCTTACTAAGCAGCTGCTACCTGTCGTATAAACTGCAGCGGATGTGGCTATGTTAAGCGGATTTAACAGCAGCAGCTCCAGCAGCAGCAGCATTAACAGCAGCAGCAGCAGCAGCATTAGCATTAGCAGCAGCTTTAACAGCAGCAGCAGCAGCAGCATTAGCATTAGCAGCAGCTTTAACAGCAGCAGCAGCAGCATTTACAACAGCATTAGCAGCAACAGCAGCAGCTTTAACAGTGGCAGCAACAGCAGCATCAGCAGCAGCAGCAGCTTTAACAGCAGCAGCAGCTCTGATCGCTGGCTGCTCCTCCTGACAGCAGCCGTCTGCTGGCTCCAGATCTGTCCTCATAACTTCTCACTTGGACGACAAAAGAAGGTACGGCTGGAGCTGCTGATGGATGATGTGCATCAGCTCAGCTACACAACTCTGAAGGATCCCACACACCAGACTCCTGCTCCGAGCTCCGAGCTGCTGCTGCTGCTGCCGCCGACTTCACTCCGCTGTGCCCTGAAATGGAAAAAACAACTTCAGCATTTTACGAGTCCAAATTTCCATTTTTTTTTCTTTTTCTGCGAGCAGCAAAGTGTTTCAGTCCAGAACTCAGAGGAGGCACGTTTTTAAATCAGGATCAAATATACAGAAATTTAAAAAAATGGTTTACATTCAGTTTCTGAGCAGCTCACGGCTCTGCTCCGCCGTTCTAAAAATAGCTTGCACAATTAAAGGTAACGAACCTACTGCTATGACTGTAGGGATTATGGCAATGGGCCAATTTACCAAAATGTTGAACTATCCCTTTAAATACCCCCTGCAAGTCTCCAGGTATTGATCGCCTGTTTGATTCCCTGCAGGTTGAGGTCAACGGTGACATCACCACTCTGGTCCTCACCAACCTCATCTCTCAGACCGAGTACGACGTCGCCGTGACGCCCATCTATGACGAGGGGCCGGGAACCCCCATGCTGGGGAACGCCATCACCGGTCAGTGTGTGTGTGTGTGTGTGTGTGTGTGTGTCCGTCAGTGATGAGGTGTGTATGAAGTGTGTGACATCACTTTCCCTCCTCGGCTCAGAGGGCGGGACTCTCTCTGAACACCAATAAATCTGTGTGTGTGTGTCTGTGTGTGTGTGTGTTTAGTCCCTCCTGAGCTGAGGAGCAATTTGTTCACATCGTACACACACACAGACACACACACAGACAGACACGCACTAACACACACACATGATATAATACAGTCTCTGCAGGTCTGGTCTGCTCTAAACTGTGACCTCACAAACATGGAGCGCACACACACACACACACAAACACGCACACACGTGAACTCATTAACACACAAACCAACTTTCACACAAGCACCAACACGATGACCTTGGAACACACACACACAGAACCACACACTGAGCTCCAGGTTCTCATGACGACACCTCTTCTTTCTTTCTTTCTTTTTTTCTTTCTTTCTTTCTTCCTCTCTTTCTTTCTTTTCTCCCTCTTTCTTTCTTTCTTTCTTTCTGTTTCTTAATTTCTTTCTTTCTTTCTTTCTTTCTTTCTTTTTTTCTTTCTTTCTTCCTCTCTTTCTTTCTTTTCTCCCTCTTTCTTTCTTTCTTTCGTTCTGTTTCTTAATTTCTTTCTTTCTTTCTTTCTTTTTTTCTTTCTTTCTTCCTCTCTTTCTTTCTTTCTCTCCCTCTTTCATTCTTTCTTTCTTTCTTTCTTCCTCTCTTTCTTTCTTTTCTCTTTCTTTCTTTCTTTCTTTCTGTTTCTTAATTTCTTTCTCTCCCTCTTTCATTCTTTCTTCCTCTTTTTCTTTCTTTTCTCCCTCTTTCTTTCTTTCCCTATCTCTTTCTTTCTTTCTATCGTTCTTTCTTTCTTTCATTCTTTCTTTAGTTCTTTCTTCCTCTCTTTCTTTCTTTCTTTCCCTATCTCTTTCTTTCTTGCATTCTTTCTTTCTTTCTGTTTCTTAATTTCTTTCTCTCCCTCTTTCGTTCTTTCTTTCTTTCTTTCCTCCCTCTTTCTTTCCCTATCTCTTTCTTTCTTTCTTTCTATCTATCGTTCTTTCTTTCATTCTTTCTTTCGTTCTTTTGTCTTTATTTTTGTTTCTTAATTTCTTTCTCTCCCTCGCTTTCTGCTTCTTTCTTTCTTTCTCTCTGTTTCTTGTTTGTGTGTTTGACAGATTTGTTGTTTGTAAAGTATTTGAGTTATTGATGATGTTTTGTTGTGCGATTACAAAGTGTAGTAAATAAAAGTTGTGTGTCTCTCTCTCTGTCTGTGTGTGTGTGTGTGTGTGTTCCAGATGTGGTTCCGGCGCCCAAGAACCTGCGTTTCTCCGAGGTGACCCAGACGTCGTTCCGAGCCACGTGGGAGCACGGCGCCCCCGACGTGGCGCTCTACCGCATCGGCTGGACCAAGAAGGGAGAGACCAACTACCAGTTTGTGAGTCTGGAACCAGCAACACATTTATCTCCACCTTCTTTTAATAGATCGACTCGATCGCGATGTTTCCATCCAGTAACGTGAGTCACTAATAACCAACACCTGTAACAACAGCCTTAACTGATCAACAAATAGAGTTAATTGATCCTCAAACTCAAAGAGACTCTGGCATCTTGAGTCCAGATTGTCTCTGCTTGTGTTTTCTCCTCTTTACATTTCCACTTGTCGTCAGAAACGCTTCGCTGGCAGCCGAAGAAATGAACAACCCGGCGAAGACAGAAGAGTCCTCTCCCTCTCGCTCTTAAATTATGCAAATGAGCTTCGTTTGGACGCGGCCGTCTCTCTGCGACAGTAAACATCTGCTTCCAGTTGCCTCCTCGCTCGCTGCACCGTTGTTGGGTTTTTTTTTGTTGTTGTTTTTTTTGCCCGTAGCTTGATGCTGTTTCCTTCCTGTGATTAAAACTGCACTTGAACGCAACACGCGGAGCTTAAAGCGGGGGGTTCAGGTCAAGAGAGTCAAAGCACACCTGCAGATTCAGCTTTAGAACAAAAAGAAAAAAAGCCCCCATGCAGCTCCGATTCAACCCTTCAACCTTCCAGTAAAAGCTTCTTTGTCTCTGGAGATATTTCTTATTACAGAAGTGAAAAAACAAAAGGTTTCAGTAATGATCCATTGTGGTTTCACAGATCCTTTAAAACTGCCATGCCTCGCAAAACACAGTTGTTGTGTTTGCCAGGACTTAAGTAAAAACATCCAGTGGAGCTGAAGCAACAATAAAGCCCTCTTTGTTTCCCTCGCTGGCCCTCCACCGGGGTTTCTGGGCCCCGGCCCCGGCCGCGCTCCACGCCCGACGTACATCAGCTCAAAGAATCTGTGAATGAGATGAAACCTGCTGTCAGCTGGATATAAGACTCCTCTGAGCCGTCGTCGGGCTCCGCTCGCCGCTGCTCCTCAGGACCAGGAGACGTTTCTCCACTTCCTGCTACGTCTGGTTAGTTTGTTCAGCGTCAGATGTAGAAACAGAAAAGCGTTTCTTTCCTGTTCATAAAACTGAAGAGGATCTCTCTGGGCTTTTATTGACTTCTGGGGGACAGACTTTGATTCAAGTATTAATTCAGTTTAATCAGCACCAATTCAGCTTCTAATAAATAAATGTGGCACTGCCCCTTTCCTCGGGTCAATCAGAGTCTCAACGGACTAAACAACACGACCGGACGCAACGGGAAAGGAACGTTTTTTTTTGGCTGCATCCGAGAAATACTGTTCAACACCCGCAGGTCGGACCGGGTTCAGGCCCGTTGAGAACTGTAGCAGGAATGAAGCAGCTTAGAAAGGACTCGAACAGGCGATCGTTGTGTACATTCACAAGACCCGACTCCTAACTGAGACTCTGAGGTTTTTATTCCTTTTTAGTCCCGTTCAGGAGACCAGAGTTTTTGTGTTTTTGCGCTTCATGTGTTAATAAAGGACGTTAAAGTGGAAAAATAACTCTCAGATCATAGTTGATCAGAGTTGAAGTTGTGCTGAAAAAAAGATACCAAACATGAGTATGGTTGAGTCAAAGTAGGTATCACTCCGCCTTCCTCACCATGTCTCCTCCTCTTCCTCCTCTTCCTCTTCCTCCTCCTCCTCTTCCTCCTCCTCCTCCTCTTCCTCTTCCTCCTCCTCCTCCTCTTCCTCAGGCCATCCTGAACAGCGACGAGACCTCTCACGTCCTGGAGAACCTGGACCCGGACACCGAGTACGCCGTCACCGTCACGGCCATCTACCCCGACGAGTCGGAGAGCGAGGACCTGATGGGGAGCGAGAAAACATGTAAGTCCGCCCCCCCTCCCCCTCCTCCCCCGCCCCCCCGCAGCCCACCACCCTCAACTCCCAGAAAACAAACAACACAACACCAACCCAACCCAGCAGCATATGTTTCCCTCAGTGATGTGACTGTGAAATAACTGTGTTGTTCTCTCAACGTCTCTTTCTAGTGTTAAAGGCTCCGGAGGGTATGTGTCTGTGTGAGAGGGACAGGTTCCTCTTCACTGTCATGTTGATGAGTGTGTGTGGACGATACGGGACAGTGTTGACCAGAGCACACTTTATTTATTCATTTTCTTAACCGCATGACTGTGCATTTTTAGTGCCTCGCTTGTTACGTTCTCACCACAAAACGACCACCGGCGCCTGAGCCTCACCGAGCACAGCTGCTGCAGCCGCCAATCAGCTGCAGCAAACCCACAGTAGGCGTGGCTAAAGTCGGCCAATAGAAACTGAAGGAAATGACAATAAGGAATTCAATCAGTTGTTGTTATATCAACACATCTGATTGTGCATCAACTGAAAACACAATAAATCCCCACAGAAGCAGCCACAGAGTCACTCTCATTGATTTCTGTGGTTGTCGCGTCCACTTCAAATCCAGTCGTGATTTACAGCCGCGGAAAACATGAAGAGACCACTTCCACAAATGTTTCTTAAAAAGGGCACTGGCACTTGTTCCATTCCAGTTCTTTTTAAATGAGCAACACAAACACAACTCATTCTCCTTAATGAGACGCTGATGAGGCGATCGATCACCTGAACCACATCTGGTTTCATAGGATTAGTATAAAACCCACATTATAAACATTATCCCACCAAAACTGATTTATAAACTCTTCCTGAGTTAAAATATTTGTGTTGTGTTGTTTATGAATGAATATGAACACATTTTCTTTGCCTTATTGTCATTCAAGGTCTGAAAGACTTAATATCACACATAGTAAAACCAGAGAAACTCATCATTTTGAAGTGGTTTCTTTATTTTTGCTGCAGCTGTTTGATCAAAAATGCTTTAAGCAGTTTAAGAGCAAATTAGTTTTTCTATTCTTTCTCATTTCTAATCCTGTGGTATAAATAAATAAATCATATCCCAGATGTGCAGCAGATTGTGGTGTGAACGTAGATCCAGAGCTTCAAATGCAGAAAGTGTGAATTTTGACCAGTAACATGTCGTCATCATCCTCCACAGACCGCCATGACTGTGACTCATTTGTCTTAATGCCACCATTAAACCATTGAGTTTTATTCCTCCTCCCTTCCCCCTCCCCCCTCCATCACCATCTCCCACCGTGTCATCGTCATCATAACATTCCTGTTGTCACAGTGCGATTCATCTCATCACATTGTTGTAACGTCATGTGGTCGTGTCGTCATCCTCCTCCTCCATCAGTGTCCACCTCATCCTCAGATGAATGATGTCGCATGTTTTGAACAGTGGTTCTGCAGCAGGACTGGAGCTCACAGGACGTCCAAGGGACCAAGGGTTTTGTGTTTTTTTTGCAGAACTCCCAGATTTTTTACTGTCCTTCATTAATGTCCATTTTTATTATCCAAAAATATCAGATAATTCACTTTTTCTGTGTTTGTTAGACTACATTCACCACAAAAGCCCCCAAAATTGATCAATATATAGATATTTATTCATTCCTAAATTGGTTTAAAGGGATAGGTCAACATTTTGGCAAATTGGCCCATTGCCATAATCCCTACAGTCATAGCAGTAGGTTCATTACCTTTAATTGTTGGTACAAGCTATTTTTAGAATGGCGGAGCAGAGCCGCGAGCTGCTCAGAGCTACGCTATGGAGGCTCATGGGATTTCTTGGTTTCCCTCGTCAAACTCAACAAATACACAATCCAACAACTCCACAACGCTCTGGTGGACAAGTTGTGAGCTGCACATTCACCACGCTATGAGATAATAACACAACATTACCACACAGTTGTTTTAGAGGGAAATTCAGAGACTGTCCCTGAAGGCAACGTGAATCAGTGGTTTTGCATGAATTTCCCTCTAAAACAACTCTGTGTGGTAATGTTGTGTTATTATCTCATAGCGTGGTGAATGTGCAGGTCACAACTTGACCACCAGAGCATTTTTGAGTTGTTGGATTGTGTATTTGATGAGTTTGATGAGGGAAACCAAGTAATCCCATGAGCCTCCATAGCATAGCTCTGAGCAGCTCACGGCTCTGCTCTGCCATTCTAAAAATAGTTTGCACCGACAATTAAAGGTAACGAACCTACTGCTATGACTATAGGGGTTATGGCAATGGGCCAATTTGCCAAAATGTTGAACTATCCCTTTAAGCCAGATAATAAATGATGAGAGTTGTTGGCGTCTGGCTGAGCTCCAGTCCTGCTCTGAACAGCTTCACTGACTTGACCTGCTGCTCCTGAACCTCCGTCACCCTCCAGCTCCACCACCTGTCAGACTGTGGGAGCGTCACCACCATCACCGCCACCACCAACCATCTTCATCCTCCTCCTCATCCTCACCATCATTAAACACAGGAAGCACTGATGTTACTCGGTGATCTCACTCCATGTGTGTGTGTGTGTGTGTGTTTGTGCTGCCAGTGCCTCCAGCACCTCCTCGTAACCTGCGGGTTTTCAACGCCACCATCTACACGCTGACGGCCAAGTGGGAGGCGCCGCCGCGCCCCGTCCAGAACTACAAGATCACCTACGTCCCCAAAGCTGGAGGCGACGCCCTCACGGTGAGTTCACTGACCGTCGGATCAATGGGAGGGCGGGACGCTCAGAGAAAAACAGGGGGGTGTCATCGGCGTATATAGAGAACGTCAAAAAAACAACGCTTCAGTTTTACCAAAGAGAAAAACAGCACATACTTCGTAATTAGAGGTTTGTAATAAGATGTGAAGCAGAACAGAAAAATACACATTAATACAAAAATGATAACTATGAAACATCCTCCTTTTATTGTTATTTTCATTTAGACGATGAACATTAAATCTGCACTTTCTACTTTCTGTGACACGACACAAGACATTTTTATTGTCAATTTGAGTTATTAACCAATAACCCAAATAGGCTTAAGTGCCCATATTTTAAAAATATTAAAAAGCACACCCTCTAAATAATAAAGAGTATATGCCTAGTTAATATTTCAAAACCATTTACAGTGATTTTTGTGCAAATTGAATTGTTGTATTAAACCATATAACAGTGTTTATAGAAATGACTGTCCAAGGATCGATCATCTGTTCAACTGATTCTTAGAGGGAGAAGATCCAGAACGGAACCAAATGACCAACATGGCTCCATAAAAAAACAGATAAAAACTAAACATGATGCAAAGCAGGACTCATATGTATATACCTGTTTATATTTAAGATTACAAAGGAGGACGTTATTGAACAATATTAAAAGACAAAGAATAATAAAAGTGGAGGTTAGAGATGAAAAGTTTGAGAGTGAAGCATCAGTCTGTTATAGATGTTTTAGGTTTTAGCCAATTGTTATTAATTATATAAGGAAATAAAATTAAACTATATCTGTGACCTCACCGTAACATCTGTTAGTATCAGGTACCTTTCAGCTGCTAATCTAAATACAGTGAAAGTGTCTTCCACACACACACACACACAATAGCTTGGCTCCTGATGCTACCAGGAGACCGAGGCTGGAGCGGCTCCACCGGCGCTGAACAATAGGAACTGACCTCGAAGATCCCTAAAATGTTTGTTTAAGCTTTTACACCCAAATTGGCTCCGAGCGCTGGATTGTTGTGCAGATTCTGAGGTTTACCAGAAAGTGAATCCCTGGCTCTCTGGCAGCGAGGACCCACTCTGGGTATCATCATCAGAACCACAGCAACGCACCGTGACTGGATTCCTCTTCGGGATGTAAATGGGGGCTGTTGGGGTGCGGCGTTTCCCGGCCGAGCCTCGGAGCATCTCCGGTCCGCTCGATGACAAATGGAAGAATGTGTAAATATGATGGAGAGCTTTATATCCGTCAGAGGAGCTTTCTTTACGCCTCCCAGAGCGCGTGTAGAAACTCTTCGGTCGTCATCTGGTGGATCTGACGGGAAGACTACGTCCTGCTGGACGTCCGCAACCGAAAAGAAAAACACTGAGAGACGGGAATTTTAATGAACCAGGACCCAAAACATCAAAAGGTTCTGTGTTTCCCACCTCAAAAAATCAATATGTTCCTCAAAAGAATTGAGAATCGACCGACTGCACTTGAACTCATCGTGCTCCTGAGTCACAGTAGAAGTTTTCAACAACAAAAGATTCAAATAACCCAGAGACGGAGCCGCCAGAAGCCTGCAGCATCCACAACTCCTCCACCTCCTCCGTCCCATGACGTCGTCCCACGTCGTCGCGGTCAGAAGAGCGAGAGAAAAGGAAGAAAAAAAAAGGAGAAAGAGAGGGAGAGACGGAGCGGTGGTCCGCGTGAGGAGAAGCTCAACGTGTCTCTTGAGATGTTATGACAACGTTTAAACCAAACAACGTGTCAGGGTCGAGTCTGATGATGTCATCACACATCTCTGATCCCCTACGTCACGTGTGTATCCTGTGGTGACACGCTGTTGTTTCTAACGTCAGTCACGGACGAAGCTCAGGGTTTCCTCTCAACATCAAATGAGTAATGAGTAAAATGAGGTTTTGTCATCTGTTGAAATGTTAAAGTCAAGAAGAAGAATCAGCTCAACTCAGAAATACTCAATTATTGGATCTATGGAAAAAATGAAGGAATCCAAACATGTTTTGGACATAAATGATCTCTCTGAGCTGTTGGACATTTAAAGACATCGTGTGTGACTTGGGTGGTCGTGTGTCCTCGTCCTGGTGCAGTCTCACCTGTACCTGTCCACCTGGGATCGGATCACCCAACACACACACACGTAAACACCAGATGTTATTCTATAGTTCTATCCCACACACACCGTCCTGCTACCTCAGACTCTCTCTCCTGTGGATTCATCTGCTGCCGCTGCTGCCTCGTGGTTAAAGGGATAGTTCAACATTGCCATAATCCCTATAGTGATAGCAGCAGGTTTGTTACCTTTAATTGTCTGTGCAAGCTGTTTTTAGAACGGTGGAGCAGAGCCGTGAGCTGCTCAGAGCTACGCTACGGAGGCTCATGGGGTTTCTTGGTTTCCCTCATCAAACTCATCAAATACACAATCCAACAACTCCACAACACTCTGGTGGACAAGTTGTGACCTGCACATTCACCACGCTATGAGATAATAACACAACGTTACCACACAGAGTTGTTTTAGAGGGAAACACAGAGACCACGAACCACGAAATCCCATGAGCCTCCGTAGCGTAGCTCTGAGCAGCTCACGGCTCTGCTCCGCTGTTCTAAAAGTAACTTGCACCAACAAAAAAACAAACCTACTCCTAAGACTATAGGGATTGCAATTTGCCAAAATGTTGAACTATCCCTTTAATATAAAAAAACATGAAGCTATATATTGACGAGGTGTTCGGGCGTCGGGCTCCGGAGCTGAGAGCTCAGCGAGCGCGGAGGTCGGACACGTTGTTGGTTTTTCCTGGTTTTGGTTTGTTGACAGTACAAAGCTCCGTTACCTCATGATTCAAACATCATCTCATAAACAAAATATCACAAGTCCGATCCCCAGAGGAGCCACTGATTGTCCATTAGTAAACTAAACAGCTGCCGGGGGGCGGGGGGTGGGGAACACCGACTTTGAATTGAATAAAAAGCTCATCCACATTCCCCACATAGTGATGTAAATGTGATGTGATACCCTCCGTGCTGTATCTCTTAGCTACCAGGCAAACTGTTTATGCCCTCTGTGGATGTGTTTACGCTGCCCCATCACTTCCCTGATAAACTGCAGCGTTGTTGTTCTCAGGATTTCCCCACGGCCCACTTGGATTCCCATACGGAGAAACGCTTTACCCCCGCTCACGTCCGAATAATGTAAATAGTCGACGAAGACGTTGTTTTCAGAAAAAAACAGAGGATCCGTCTCCAAAACATGACACACTGGCGAGTTATTACGCAGTTTAGTTTGTGCAGATGAGAGGAGAGGATAAGTGGTCGCAGACGGAGGCTCGTTCCCGTCCCGACGACGTCTCAGCTGCAGCTTCTTCGCTTCGTTGTCAGGTGTTTCTATGTCTGTTTCTGTGTGTGTTTACAGCGCAGACAAACAAACGTGTGTTGCTTTAATGAAGACGTCAGACATTGTTCCATGACTCTATTACAAAAAATGGCCGCTTTTATTTTGGAGATACATTTTTGAGCATCAAGGATACTTTACATAGATACAAATACACTAATCCAATAGAAACAATTAATTAAATGGAATAAAAATAGATAAATAAAATAAATAATAACAAAGAAAAAGGCTTATCCCGAGTCGACCTTCAGGTGTTTAACAGCTGACGTGTTGTTTCCTGTGAACAGGTCCAGGTCGGAGGGAAGAAGACCAGCCTCATCCTGCAGAAGCTGCAGCCCGACACGCCGTACACCGTCTCCGTGGTCGCCGTCTACGAGAACGGCGTCAGCCCCGACATCTCCGCTGACGGAAAAACCAGTAAGTCTGAAAAAAACTGAACTTCACCAGTCAGAGTTTATACCTAGTTTCATTTCTTCAGTTAAAGTACAGAAAGAAAGAAACAAAGAAAGAAAGAAAGGGGTCCTGTCAGGTAAACGTTGACCTGTGTGTCCTCAGAGCCTCTGGGCGGAGTCAGGAACCTGCAGGTGCTGAACCCGACCATGACCACGCTGAACGTGCGCTGGGAACCCGCCGAGGGCCGAGTGAAGGAATACAAGATCACCTACGTTCCTGCAGCCGGAGGAGCCGAGAGCATGGTAGGACTGGTAGGAGCAGACCCTCAGAGAGCTGCTGTTCTGCTGCCGCACGCCGACCGCACTCAGCACCTTCTTCTTCATTTCATAACTCTGTTATGAACAAGTATTAGCCCGCTTCCTGATTTATTTTTTCTTTTACGTAGTTGCCACAGTCACATGTTTTAGATCATCAAACAAATGTTAATATCAGACAAAGGCATAGATGGTAAAAAGTATGGACGTAGCACCGTGACGTCACCCATTGGTTTGGAGGAGTCTGTTTTGTCCCGTTGTCACAGGGGTTTGAACTGCGCCATCTTGGATTGTAGTGGGATTGTGCTTTCCACATTTGGAAAGCTTCGCTTCTCAGACCGGCAACTGCCCCCTTGGACAACGATAACCCACAAGAAGCTGTTGAATCAAGCAACGCTTCATAACCTGTCTGACGAAGCGAAGGAGGCTAAAAGATCTCAAAAAGCAACACATCTAAAAGAAATCCAAAATCAGTGACATCTATCAGTCTGGAAATTCTTAGTCTCTGTTACAAAGTTATTTCTGAAGCTCTGGGACTCCTGGAAGCGGAAAATACTTTCTCAAGGCGCTGTGAAGTGTAACTGGACATCATGTTTTCTGCTGATGTGTCCTTTATGTTGTCGACCTCAGGAGACGGTGCCATCAGGTACAACCGCCACCGTCCTGAAAGGCCTGCAGCCCGACACCGTCTACACCGTCTCCCTGGTCCCGGTCTATGACGAGGGGGATGGGAAGAGCATGTCTGAGAACGGAAAGACAAGTACGACAGACAGACGGAAATAAAGAAATTAAGAAATAAGAAAAGAAGTAAGGTAGAAAGAAAAGAAGGAAGGGATCCTTTCAGGTAAACGTTGACCTGTGTGTCCTCAGAGCCTCTGGGCGCAGTGAAGAACCTGCAGGTTCTGAACCCGACCATGACCACGCTGAACGTGCGTTGGGAACCGGCTGAGGGCCAAGTGAAGGAATACAAGATCACCTACGTTCCTGCAGCCGGAGGAGCAGAGAGCATGGTAGGGCTGGTAGGAGAAGACCCTCAGAGAGCGACTTCCTGCTGCCGCACGCCGACCGCACTCCGCACCTTCTTCTTCATTTCATAACTCTGTTATGAAAAAGTATTTGCCCCCTTCTGGATTTCTTTTTTCTTCGCCCACTGGCCTCGAAGCAGCCGTCTCCAGACCTGTCACTAAACGTTTCTGCGCCCTATTTGGCCAGAATTTTAACCTAAAACCTAACCTAACATGGGGGTCTATGGAGACATGTTGCTTTCTGACGCCGGATTGCAGTTTTTTGAGCTTCACTTCTCAGACCGACAACTGCCCCCTTGGACAAAGATAACCAACAACAAGCTGTTGAATGGAGCAACACTTCATAGATCCTGTCTGACGAAGTGAAGGAGGCTAAAAGATCTCAAAAAACAAAGAAATCCAAAAACAGATGTAAAAACAAAACCAGTGACATCTGGACGTCATGTTTTCTGCTGATGTGTCCTTTATGTTGTCGACCTCAGGAGACGGTGCCATCAGGTACGACCGCTACCGTCCTGAAAGGCCTGCAGCCCGACACCGTCTACACCGTCTCCCTGGTCCCGGTCTACGACGAGAGGGAGGGGAAGAGCATGTCTGAGGACGGAAAGACAAGTACGACAGACAGACGGAAATAAAGGAATTAAGAAATAAAGAAAGAAATAAACAAGTAAAAAAAGAAGTAAAGAAAGAAAGAAAGGTCCTGTCAGGTAAACGTTGACCTGTGTGTCCTCAGAGCCTCTGGGCGCAGGGAAGAACCTGCAGGTTCTGAACCCGACCATGACCACGCTGAACGTGCGTTGGGAACCGGCCGAGGGCCAAGTGAAGGAATACAAGATCACCTACGTTCCTGCAGCCGGAGGAGCAGAGAGCATGGTAGGACTGGTAGGAGAAGACCCTCAGAGAGCTGCTGTTCTGCTGCTGCACGCCGACCCGCCTCCTTACCTTCTTCTTCAGAGAAAAAGCACAAACTCTGTTATAAAAAAGAATTAGCCTCCTTCTGGATTTCTTTCTTCTTCGCCCACTGGCCTCGAAGCAGCCGTCTCCAGACCTGCCAGAATTTTAACCTAATAAAAGTAAAACAGTAAAATTCACCCCCCCTATAGTGTGTGCAGGGGTAGAAACTATCGGTTGAGATCAAAAAACGTCCTGACACCAGGCTTTGATCATGTTTACTGAGGATGTAAAGCCGGCGATTTTAACATGGGGGTCTATGGAGACATGTTGCTTTCTGACGCCAGCCCCCGGTGGCAACCGGGGGAATTGCAGCTTTTTGAGCTTCACTTCTCAGACCGACAACTGCCCCCTTGGACAAAGATAACCCACGACAAGCTGTTGAATGGAACAACACTTCATAGATCCTGTCTGACGAAGTGAAGGAGGCTAAAAGATCTCAAAAAGCAAAGAAATCCAAAAACAAAACCAGTGACATCTGGACGTCATGTTTTCTGCTGATGTGTCCCTTATGTTGTCGACCTCAGGAGACGGTGCCATCGGGTAAGACCGCCACCGTCCTGAAAGGCCTGCAGCCCGACACAGTCTACACCGTCTCCCTGGTTCCGGTCTACGACGAGAGGGAGGGGAAGAGCATGTCTGAGAACGGAAAGACAAGTACGAACATGACCGGAGTCCTTCACCCTCTGTGGTTAAAGACAGACGCAAATAAAGAAATTAAGAAAGAAATAAAGAAAGGTCCTGTCAGGTAAACGTTGACCTGTGTGTCCTCAGAGCCTCTGGGCGCAGTGAAGAACCTGCAGGTTCTGAACCCGACCATGACCACGCTGAACGTGCGCTGGGAACCGGCCGAGGGCCGAGTGAAGGAATACAAGATCACCTACGTTCCTGCAGCCGGAGGAGCAGAGAGCATGGTAGGACCAGGGGTCAGCTGTCGGTCTGAGAAGTGAAGCTCACTTCTGCGTTCAAAAAACTGCAATCCCACCGGCTGCCACTGGGGGCTGGTGTCAGCACGTTTTTTGCTCTCAACCGATAGTTTCTACCCTTTTTTTAAACTCTTTTAAACTGTTTCACTATTATTAGGTTTAAAATTGTCACCAATTAGGGCGCAGAAATGTTGATTGACAGGTCTGGAGTCCGCTGCTATTATTTTCTGGAGGGGAAAGGGGAGTGGAGTGCTAAAAGTGAAAACAAGGTTATATAAAATACACAGAAAAGTCAATAAAAGGGCATGATAGAGGTCTAAGAACAGGTGCAGGAGTCGGCTGTACTTTGTAATAGATGTTGTTTGAAGATAGAGACAAGGGTAAAGACAGAAAGTTTAAGGGTGTTTTGTAGGGTGTTCCAATCAGAAGCTGCAGCGAACTGAAAGGCATTGTGCGGACTTTGGGGATGGAGGGATTGATGAAGGCACTGGACCTTAGAGTGCAGGCAGGGTGGGAGAGGTGCAGAAGAGAAGAGAGGTAGGAAGGAGTAATGCAGAGAATGGTTTTGTAGATGAGTAGAAACCAGTGGTGGAGCCGTCTGGTGTGAAGGGAGGTCCGGTCTACCAAGTTATAGAGGTCGCAGTGGTGTGTGGTGAAAGGAGCCCCAGTTGCAAAACGAATGGTGGAGATATTAAATGGTGGATCCAGTTTACTGAGAGTGGAGTGAGGTGCGATTCTGTAAATGGTGTCACCGTAGTCGAAAATGGGCAGAATGGTCATTTTGACTAGTGTGTGTTTGGCTGCGCGGGTGAAAGAGGCCTTGTTCCGGTAAAGAACAAGGCCTCTTGACTTTTGACTATAAGTGTTTAATGTGGATGGTGAAGGAGAGGGATGAATCCAACCAGAGGCCAAGGTATTTGTAGCAGGACACAAACTCTAGTTCAGAGCCGTTGGCGCAGAAAATTTTCGGGACAGTTGTGGGAGTGTGTTTCCGGTCAAAGATAATGCATTTTTGCGTTTTCTTGGTGTTGAGGAGGAGCTGAAGGCTGTGGAAATGCTGCTCAGCGGAGGTGAGGCTGTGTTGTAGTGTGGCTGCAGCGGACTGGAGGGACGGGCCCTCAGAGTAAAGGATGGTGTCATCGGCGTATAGATTGATCTTTGAGTTGCCGGCAAACCTGGTTATGTTATTGATGTAGATGGAGAATAGCATTGGGCCTAGAATGGAACCCTGAGGCACCCCTTTGGTGATGGTGAGAGGGGCTGATTTGAAGTTTTCGGATTTGACTTGCTGGACTCTGTGGTTTACGTAGTTGGCGAACCAGTTGCAGGAGTGTGGTGACCAAAAGATGCTGGAGAGACTCTGCCTTGGAGAGATCGATGAAGGCAACGATGCAGGTCTGCTTGGAGTCCAGAGAGGAAACAATATCATCCAGGACCTTCAGCGTAGCTGTGGTGCACCCATGGCCTGGCCTGAACCCAGACTGTACGTTAGACAGGATGTTGTTGGAGGTTAGGAAGTGGCTGAGTTGTTTATGAACCAGTTTCTCAAAGACCTTGGCCAGGCACGGCAGGATGGAGATAGGCCTATAGCAGTTGGGGTCGACCAAACCAACTGTTCAGGCCACCATATTTTGAGTCACAAAAATGACTCCCATAAAACCAACGGGTGACGTCATGGATGCTACGTCCATGTTATTTCCAAAGCTTTGGGACTCCAGGGAGGTGGCAGATTCTTCCTCATGTCCAACCGACTTTGAAGTGTAACCTGACGTCATGTTTTCTGCTGATGTGTCCCTTTGTTGTCGACCTCAGGAGACGGTGACGCCAGGTACGACCTCCACCGTCCTGCGTGGCCTGCAGCCCGACACCATCTACACCGTCTCCCTGGTCCCGGTCTACGCCGAGGGGGAGGGGAAGAGCATGTCTGAGAACGGAAAGACAAGTACGAACATGACCGCTGACCTTCACAAAAACCAAAAAGACAATAATAGAGTGTATGTGTTTTTTTAACCTCCTCCTCCTCCGTCTTGTTTTGTTGTGCAGGGCCTCTGGGGGGAGTGAAGAACCTGAAGGTGACCGACCCCACCATGACCTCTCTGAACGTGGACTGGGACCCGGCCGACGGAGCCGTTCGCCTCTACAAGATCTTCTTTGTCCCGGCCGCCGGAGGCAAAGAGGAGATGGTGAGAACGAACCACTGAGCCGCCGCAGGAACAGTTTATTCATCTTAACTAAACAACGGAGATTTATTTTTAAGGTTCTGAGAAAAAAGTTTGAATTTCCGAGCTAAAAAAACTTTTTTAATCTCAAAATCTCTGCTTTGGGTCCTAATGCTCTTCCGTGTTTAAATAACTTTGTGTGTGTGTGAACAGGAACAAGTGGCTGCAGGAACCACCGACATCGTCCTCAGGAACCTGATGCCCGACACGGTGTACACGGTGTCTGTGTTACCGGTTTATCCAGCCAGGGAGGGGAAGCGCCAGTCTGAGAACGGAAAGACCTGTACGAGCACTCAGCGTTTATTTATTCATTTATTTTTAAAATATTCATCTTTATTTTGACTGAATACAGGAATGCACCAAATCCTGATTTCTGGGGTTCTGCCAAATTCCCGAAACCACTGTTTAAGATTTGGTCGAATCTCTTTACTTAGTGTTTTGTTCTAAGTTTCGTCAGAAACCAAACCCAGATCCTAGATACCAGTACATCCCTGAATGAATGATGAAGGTTTCCTAACAGCCGTCCTGTTTGTCTGCTCCCAGTGCCTCTGGGCGGAGTGGGAACCATGAAGGTGACCAACCCGACCATCACCACGCTGACCGTCACCTGGGATCCCGCCGACGGAAACGTCCAGGGATACAAGGTCATCTACATCCCCGCAGACGGAGGCTTGGAGATCGTGGTAAGATCCCAGACCTGGACACACCAGGATATGTAATATTATTATCATCATATATATGTATAGTATATCTATTGAATAGACAGAATGACTGATCCTGAGGACGTACTGGTCCATTTCCTGGATGTACAGACAGAAATCCACCGCTTACCAACTTACACGTTCTCTGTTTCTGTAAGATGTGTTTGACTGATGGCACTTCAGTTTCCATGATTTATCTCATGTTGATTATATCTGTAGCTGTGGAAACAGGAAATGCAACGTACGCAGCGCTGGGAGTCCAAGATAAATCTCCCCATGGGGGCGATAATCGTATCGTATCGTATCGTATCGTATCGTATCGTATCGTATCGTATCGTATCGTATCGCATTGCATTGCATCGCATTGCGTTGAATTGCATTGTATCTTATTTTAAATTATCTTATCTTATGGTGAATAAATTCTGTTTAGTTCAATGTGAAACAGCAGAAAACAGTGAAATTAACATTAAAACATTAAAATTTGGCCTGGTCAAGACGAGGTAAGTTACGTCTTGTTAAGTTGATTGTAGATAAGTTGAGTTTAATCAAATTAACTTAAACTGAGTTCCAATGGAGTTAAATTGAAAGACATAGAATTCAGTCAGTTTGACACTAAAACAAGTCAAACATCCTGTGGTTTCTCTTGTCCTTAAAGCGCTCATACACAAAACAACAGGAACCCGTTTGCACACGCAGCTGAAAAGATAAAAATCATTTAACAAAGTGATCAGAGCGGCCGTCGTCTTTCAGAGCGCGACGTGACGCGACGTCACGGTTTCAGCAGCAGCAGATGTTACAAATAAATAAAAAACGCCGTCAGATCTTGTTTGAAAAGAAGTGAAACGATGACCCCCCCCCCTCAGCGAGCGGGGATCTGGTGATGTCATCCTCTCCGTCGGGATTCAGGATAATCCCGCGGATCAGCCGACTAAATCCTCTGAGTGGATCCGTCGTCGCCGCGCCGCTGCGTCGCTGTTGGTGGTGTTTATCTTCGCTCGCCGTGTAAATCCTCAACGTAAAGAGTTGGAGGAATAACAAACTCCGAGCCACGGCTTGGCCTCTCGTCTCCGTCTCCGTCAGAGAATAAACTTTTACCTCCAATTAGTTTGTCAAAGTGAATTTAACAGAGGAAGGCTTTTGAACGCCTCGGTGCCAGAGGAATCTGAACAACAGTCGACCGGGGAATATCTGGATCCGTGTCAGCCGGTCCGACCCGCGCCAAGTTTATCTCCATTTGTTCCATTTTCCAGTTTTATAAAGAGAAAATTATATAAAATGAATGAACTTGGACGTTTTCCCTTAGAAATAAAACCCAGCGATCATCACGTCAACGTAACTGTCGATATGTTGTTGTTGTTTGTGGAGGGTGTAAAGCGATAGCGGTGGGAAACGACCGGCAGCATCGACGGGAAGCGCAGCTGTTTCCTTCAGGGAGACGTCGGAGCTCTCACCTGCATGCTGGAGGTCAAAGGTCAGGTTGGGAATGTGAGTGTGGATGTTGGATGTTCACCTCTCCGTGTGTGTGTGTGTGTGTTTGTAGGAACAAGTGTCGGAGAGCACCACCACCACCGTCCTGGACAAGCTGCTGCCTGACACCCGCTACACCGTCACCGTGGTGCCGGTCTACGCCGAGGGAGACGGGCCCAGCCTGTCGGACGTCGGGAAGACAAGTGAGTGACCAGGGAATCTGTCTCTACACTAACATAAACTCATTAGAATAAAATAGAATAGAATAGAATAAATCTTTAATGTCCACCTGGTTCAACAAACAACTCAAAACATCTTGAATTTCTCTGTTTAATGCATAAAAGTACCACATGAATGTGTTTATTGCTTCTAGGCTTTTTGACTTTGTCAGGAACGTCTATTTAAACAAAATGAAACAAACACTGCTCTGGTTAAAATGATATTGTTAGTTATTTATAACGATAAGAACAATGATTAGAGTTCAAACTGAAGTCCTAAGTGCTAAACCAACCTGTTCATGAATAAGGAGCCTAACGACGTAACCAAGAGATGAGAAACAAATGGGATGATAAATAATTGTTTTAGTGTATTTTACAGCTGATTTAAGACTGGGGTCAGAACTGCTGACACAAGAGGGAGGTTGAATTGAAGTGAAGGGGTAAACTGACAAACAAGGCCCATGGGTCCGCACCAAAAAATATTAAAACTGACATTTTCATGGAAAAGGAAGCCAAACAATGTAATAAAGAGAAGAAAAACAAATGTCTTAAGTGTATTTTACAGCTGATTTAAGACTTAGAGGTAGAGCAGTTCCACAAAGTTGAGGAAGTCAAAATTATCTGAAGATCGCTAAAGATAAGAGGGTGAATAAAAAGCCGGTGGGTGAAAGTTTGTTTCCATCTACGAGCTTAAGATCCAGTAACACAGTCTGTAATGACGTTGCACCGAATACTATGCATGCAACAATACCACTTCTTTTCAAACCGTTACGATACCGATACTTGGATCTGAGTACTGATACCGATACCGAGTACCGATGCCGATCCTTTTACCACAACAAAAAAACAAAGGATTAGGCAAAATGCAATGAATTGGAAAACAAGTTTTATTTTCCTCTCTGCTTGTTACAACAAAATTTGTAGTAACAAGCCTCTGATCTAAAAAAAAAAATACAATAAAGTTGCAAAGCCACCGTCTGATCGTGGTCTTCATGCAGAGCAACTGCATGCACTGGTATCAGTTCTTGGTATCGGTGAACTTTAGTGAGTACGAGCACAAATATATCATATATCGGTGCATCCCTACCGAATACATTTCTTGCATTTGCAAACGAGCCAAAAGTGTGACGATGTCGTTGCCCTGAAATATACGCCAGCGCCAAGTTCATTTAGCTTTTTAGCAGTCAAACTGTAAATATTGCACCAGTTATAACAGAACTGACATAAAACATGTTTGCAAATTCACATTTATCCGACAAAGAAGTGTTTCTATCAGCGCATAATCAGCCTTTTACTGATCTGATGAGATCGACAGGACAATCTTTTTGTCCTTATAACTTAATGAACCATAAAAACATGTGGATGGGAACATACAGTCTGTAGCTCCTGTTGCAGCTCCTCCAGTAGCACCAGGGTTTGATTTCTCTTCTCCAAATAAAGAAAAAGTCGAAGGAGTGAGGAGTGAAACTATCTTTGGTGATGAAGTTTTCATCTCACACCCTGCTGTTGATTAACGAGCTCAGCAGCAGCAGCAGCAGCGACCAGAGAGCCGCTCCCCACAATAACACAAATATACAACACAAGTGAATCAATGGACCTGCAACTGAAACTCTGACGCCAGAAAAAAAAAGAACTCGGCCATTGTCTTGGCTCCGTCGTGTGGACAGCGCTGACCTCTGACCAGACGGCAGCTGTGTCCGCTCTGCTCCAAACAAACGCTGAATGAAAAATAAAACAACTAAATCTCTGTCTTCCTGTTTCGTGTGTGTGTGTGTGTGTGTGTGTGTGTGTTGTTGCTCAGAGCCGCTGGGTTATGCGAGGAACCTGCAGGTGACCGACCCCACCACCAGCACCCTGAACGTCCGCTGGGACCCCGCCGAGGGCAACGTGCGCGAATACATCGTCATCTGGGTGCCAGTGGACGGAGGAGAGCAGGACGTGGTAAGGAGCTCGTTTTTATGTCGCCGTGGTGATGGAGGTTGTGAAGCTACATCCATCTGTTCAATATAAAGATCAATACACAGAGTCTTCAGGCTTTGATGCGTCGACCACAGCGTCCACATCACAAGTTATTCCAGAGAAGAAGAATCTGATGATTGATCCCTATTGTATGCAAATGAATTGAAACCAGTAGAAACAGTAAATAAACACCATCTCCTCTCTCAGCTTCTCTCTGGAGCTCTAGTAACAACAGGTCGGTGTCAGCCAATCAGAAGAGAGGAGGAGGCCTTTATTTATGAGCTTTAAGACAAACATCTACCTTTATTTTGAAGGAGCTTTAACACAAACATCTACCTTTATTTTGAAGGAGCTTTAATACAAACATCTACCTTTATTTTGAAGGAGCTTTAATACAAACATCTACCTTTATTTTGAAGGAGCTTTAACACAAACATCTACCTTTATTTTGAAGGAGCTTTAACACAAACATCTACTTTTATTCTGAAGGAGCTTTAATACAAATATCTACCTTTATTTTGAAGGAGCTTTAACACAAACATCTACCTTTATTTTGAAGGAGCTTTAATACAAATATCTACCTTTATTTTGAAGGAGCTTTAATACAAACATCTACCTTTATTTTGAAGGAGCTTTAATACAAACATCTACCTTTATTTTGAAGGAGCTTTAATACAAATATCTACCTTTATTTTGAAGGAGCTTTAATACAAACATCTACCTTTATTTTGAAGGAGCTTTAATACAGACATCTACCTTTATTTTGAAGGAGCTTTAATACAAATATCTACCTTTATTTTGAAGGAGCTTTAACACAAACACCTACCTTTATTTTGAAGGAGCTTTAACACAAACATCTACTTTTATTCTGAAGGAGCTTTAATACAAACACATACCTTTATTCTGAAGGAGCTTTAACACAAACATCTACCTTTATTTTGAAGGAGCTTTAATACAAACATCTACCTTTATTTTGAAGGAGCTTTAACACAAACATCTACCTTTATTTTGAAGGAGCTTTAATACAAACATCTACCTTTATTTTGAAGGAGCTTTAACACAAACATCTACTTTTATTCTGAAGGAGCTTTAACACAAACATCTACCTTTATTTTGAAGGAGCTTTAATACAAACATCTACCTTTATTTTGAAGGAGCTTTAATACAAACATCTACCTTTATTTTGAAGGAGCTTTAACACAAACATCTACTTTTATTCTGAAGGAGCTTTAACACAAACATCTACCTTTATTTTGAAGGAGCTTTAATACAAACATCTACCTTTATTTTGAAGGAGCTTTAACACAAACACCTACCTTTATTTTGAAGGAGCTTTAACACAAACATCTACCTTTATTTTGAAGGAGCTTTAACACAAACATCTACCTTTATTTTGAAGGAGCTTTAACACAAACACCTACCTTTATTCTGAAGGAGCTTTAACACAAACACCTAAATTTATTCTGAAGGAGCTTTAACACAAACATCTACCTCAGTCTTTTAAATACTTGTTATCGTCCTAATCGTACTAAAACCACCGACAGTGACTTTGATGTTGGGAACATAAACAGGAGGATAATCTCTGAGTCTGTATCTCAGAGAAAGTCTTAACATTTACTCCTTAAGTAACAGCAGGTTGTGTTGCTGTGTGAAGCAAACAGCTTCATCTCTAGTTTTTTGGCCTCAGATTCCCGTTTCCCAACACTGGTGGAGCGCTGGCGCTGGTGGCGTGAGACGGCTTCCACTCATTTCCAAGGCAGTTTCATGCACGAACGTTCTTTTCTTTTCTTTTCTTCTCTTTTTTTTTGTCCCTGGAAAAAGTGCAACATCGAGTTATCAGAAGATAAAAAAACCTGACTGGATAATGTTGTTGCCTTTAAAATCTACATTTTCTTTTTCCACAACTAATGGGAAACATTCGGCGGTGTTGTGCAGCGGCGGTGGGACAGTTTAACTCATTTCCAAGGGTCGTTCTGAGCTGTTTTCTATAAAGCAATGACAATATCTCCAGGGGCTCCGTTTTTATTACTACCTCCATATTGTGTCACTCGGTTGAAGAAATGTCGTGAAATGAGATGATTTGATTTGGAAACAACTGGAATTATCCTCAGCCTCCTGGCAGCTTTCGAGGATTTAATATTAGATTAAATGGACAAAGGAGAAATTTATATTTGTAGCTCCCTCCCTCTCTGTCTTTCTTCTCTTTCTCTCTTTTATTTTGCTTCCTGCCAAATCAGTGCTTTACATCAAGGTCCAGTTTCTGCTCCAGTCTTTCATCTCCGAGCTTCCACTGTTTCTGCTGCCGAGCCTCAGCAGCATTAAACTGTGACATCGTTCAGTCCTCATCAGTCCCCTACGTCAATTAAATCAAATCAACTAAGTACATTTTCATATTTATTGTCAATTTTAAACATTGCATTTCAATTAAATAGAACAAGACAAAATAAATAAAGGATTTTCCCTGTTTGTTTGTTTATTTGTTTGTTTTTTGAGACCAAGGTGGCAAAGACATCTTGATGGCTCCACTGTCAGGCGTCGTCCCTCCTCTATTAGATATGGAAGGAGGCTGAAAATCACAGAACATGTCTGTTCTGGTGATACAAGTCAGTGTGTTTCTCAACTCCACAACGCTCTGGTGGACAAGTTGTGACCTGCACATTCACCACACTATGAGATAATAACACAACGTTACCACACAGAGTTGTTTTAGAGGGAAATACAGAGACTGTTGATGAAAAACTGTCCCTGAAGGCAACGTGCATCAGTGGTTTTGCATGAATTTCTCTCTAAAACAACTCTGTGTGGTAACGTTGTGTTATTATCTCATAGCGTGGTGAATGTGCAGGTCACAACTTGTCCACCAGAGCGTTGTGGAGTTGTTGGATTGTGTATTTGATGAGTTTGATGAGGGAAACCAAGAAATCCCATAATTCGGCTCCGTAGTGTAGCTCTGAGCAGCTCACGGCTCTGCTCCGCCGTTCTAAAAATAGCTTGCAAAGGTAACAAACCTACTGCTATGACTATAGGGATTATGGTGATGGGCCAATTTGCCAAAATGTTGAACTATCCCTTTAACTAAGGCTGCAGAAAGCCCTTCTAACAGTCCTCCCTCCTCCTCCTCCTCCTCCTCCTCCTCCTGCAGGACCAGGTCTCAGGAACCACCACCTCCACCGTGCTGAAGAACCTGGACCCCGACACCGAGTACACGGTCACCGTGGTGCCGGTCTACCACGAGATGGAGGGGAAGTCCCAGTCCGCCAACGGGAAGACGAGTGAGTTCACGTGTCCGGTCCAGTGTCCTGATTAACGTGGGAGCTGAGAGTTATTAAAGTCGTAATCCGTCTTATTCGACCTGACGGGTGTTTTGTTAATAAAGCAGCAGCGGTTTATTCTCTCACGTCATCCGTCCTGTGAGTCAGAGCAGCGCTGCAGATTCATGCTTTAAACACTAGGATCACTTCAGATTAAAAAATGAATAAAAAATGCTACGGCTGCTTTTGATTTGACAGATATTATTATTACTGATCATTAATCTGAGATAATCAGAGTCAATACTTTATTGATCCTCAAAGTGAAGTTACAGTTCCTTAAAAAAAAGAGAATATGAAGAGAAAAGAGATGAGATTAAAATAAAGATGTCAACAAATAAATGTAACAAAATTATGTTCTTATAATATTATATAATATTATGTAGGAGGAAGAAGTGTTTATTTCATATTATACGTTTTATTTGTTTTGAATAAAAGTGTTTATTTGAAAGACAGAAATAAAATGTCCTAACCAACATATCCCCCCCCCCCCTCCAGACCCTCTGGGTGGGGTGAAGAACCTGCGTGTGACCGATCCGACCATCCACACCCTGACGGTTCGCTGGGATCCGGCCGTGGGAAACGTCCGCACCTACAAGATCGTCTACGCCCCCGAGCCGGCCGGAGAGGAGCGCACGGTAAGCGGCGCCGCTCTTTACCCATGATGCTCTGCTCCGACTCACTCAGATGAAGTCGTTACGGCGCTGACTCTGTGTGTGTGTGTGTGTGTGTGTGTGTGTGTGTGTGCAGGAGGAGGTGTCAGGAGGAACCACCAGCACCGTCCTGAGGAACCTGAACCCGGACACCGTCTACAACGTCTCCGTCGTCCCCGTCTACCCCGACGTGGAGGGAATCCGCCAGTCGGAGAAGGGAAAGACCAGTGAGTCTTCATCATCTTCATCATCATCATCATCATCATCATCACACACACTCAACTACACACTGACTGACATTCCTGCGTGTTGTTGTTGTTAGAGTCAGATCGGAGCTGCTCCTCCTGCTCCGTGTTGGACTGTGGAGTTTCTCCTCCTCCTCATCCTTCTCTTCCTCCTCTTCCATCCCCTCCTCTTTCTTCCTCCTCCGCTTCTTTCTCCTTCTCTTCCTTCTCCTCTTCCCTCTCCTCATCTTCCACTTCCTCCTCTTTCTCCTTCTCATTATCCTCCTCTTCTCATCTTCCTCTCCTCCTCCTCTTCATCATGACTGAACTCTCTCTCTGTTAAAGCATCATAAAGGTTTTTGTGAGTTCTGGGACGTTAAAGACCAGGAGTCGATGTTTTCACCTGGTACAAACTGGTCCTGGTCCTGGTCCTGGTCTGTTTGTCACTGAGCAGCACAGTTTGGGTTTGAGACTCCAGGACCTTCCAGCTGATTCTTTATCTTAGTGTCGGAGTTCGTCAACACTGTGGAGGATCATCAGGGTTAATTAATAATAATAATTAATAATAATAATAATAATTATTATTATTATTATTACAGTAGAGGTGTTTGACACCACTTTTTTCAGGGGCTGAAACATTAACATAATGACAGATAATAAATCCAGTATGGGTTTTGGTCCTGGTCCTGGTCCTGGTCCTGGTCCTGGTCCTGGTCCTGGTCCTGGTCCTGGTCCTGGTCCTGGTCCTGGCCCGCCCCCCCGTCATTAATCAATAACGTGAACAGGAAGTGGCTTCAGTGAGTTACGAGCTGAAGAAAACAGCGACTCCTCCGTCTCAGTGTAAATCTCCTCTGAGTGAAACCTTAATAACAGCTCCAGGTCTGCAGCTGGAACATCTGGCGCCGTCGCTGCAGGAAGTTAACGTTTTCACCTGAGGTCAGAGGTCAGAGGTCGTCTGAAGGACACTGTACACGTTCAGATTGACAGACAGACAGACCGGTCTGGACCGGTTCCTGTCCCCCCCCCCTCCCTCCCTCCCTCTGTCTCTCTGTTGGTCCCTGACATGCGAGCAGCAAATGTTTGAGTGCGAGACAATGCGACTATAAAACTCCCATTATTCTCCTCATGCCATTGATGTTTGCACAATTTATTTATTTATTTCTTGGATTTTTGTTTTTATTTGAAGTTTGTTTCTTATTACGACTGGACACATGACAGGACGACTCGGCTCGCAGGCACAGAGGAGACTATTTTTACAGAGAGCATTAAAATAAAATGAAATAAATAAATAAGACATCAGAAATATTTATGGACAGCAAACCAGCAGAGGTGCAGTTAACTAACCTCCGGTACAAAGGTCTATTGTTTTTTTTTAACCTTATAAATAAAAACTAGCGAAGGAAACAGACGAGAAGATGTAGAGCAGGCGAGGATCCTGCAGAGCTTCACCGCTGATGAGAGGCGGTGAGCTGATGGACGTCGGCCTAAAGCATCATTTTAATATTTAAAACCAGCGGATCATGATCTGGGTCATGTTTGTTCTGCAGAAATAATAGAATCCTTCATAGAAATGTGATCTCTTTATAAAAACACACTGAACCTTTGGCAGCAGAGTTGGTTTTCACAGAGCTGAGAGTCGGACCGTCAGTCTTCTGCAGGCCACAAAGTCCGCATGTGAAAAAAGCTGCCATTAATGTAAACAGTGTTTATAGTTAATGAAGCTAAAAAACGTACAGAGAGAGAGAAAAGAGGAGATAAAAGAAAAGAAAGGAACGGCTGGTTTTGTGCTTTAAGATGCAGAATCCAAAGTCTTGTTTATATGAACATTTGTGGCTCACAAAAAGAACAGAAACGAATGCCAGAAAGTTTAGGCAACTTCCTCGATACATCTGGACACTCCTGATGTGGTAAACCCACCCATCTGGTGCACCCTGCAGGAGAAAACAAACGCTAAGGATTATTTGCAGCAGTTATTATTCACAAACCTCTGGCTGTTTTAAGTTTTTATTCCCTTCTTTGGAGGAATTTCTATTTGTGTCTATTTAAAGCAATCTAAAGCAATCAGGACGTGGCTGTCGGTCCTCTGTGACTGGCACCTGCTGGTTAAAGTCAACAAAGAGGATTATGGGTAGCGGTTTTTCCTACTAGATTCTTGAAGTTTTATATTGAGTTGGTAAAACACAAGTGTGTTGCAAATGTTACATAACAGATTTGGTTGGAATGTCCTTTAGTGGAGACGGGACGTAATAATAAGCTGGTAGAGTCGATATAATGAGCTAAAAAACTTGAAAAATGTGAATATAATTTGAATATTTAACATAAGAAGCATTACAAATTCAGATCTGATTTGGGGGGAAGATTTACACCCTGTTGTGAACGATTTATAAAAGTTGTCTGTAGAGGAAAGCGACCTGTTTATATTTTCTTATGATAATATTAAATATTTACACAGCTAACAGTCATATTTAACATTACAGAAATTAGTTAGTGAGAGTATGTTTTTGAGACAGAGACAGGTCTGGAACAAAGTTCATTTTCTCCTGATTTGTCTGAAATTTGTCCATTTTTGTGTCAAAATGTTCAGAAGAGACGTGTGTTGTGTAAAATGAGTCCAATATTTACTTCAGCGACTCTGGAGCAAAAGACTGGACCATAATCTGAGCTCACGTTCACTTCAATAGACTCCAGACCTGCTGCTACTGCTGGTTTCCTAAAAGGGGCGGAGTCATGGGCTGCTGGTCTCCTAAAGGGGGCAGAGTCATGTTCTACTGGTCTCCTAAAAGGGGTGGAGTCATGGGCTGCTGGTCTCCTAAAAGGGGCGGAGTCATGGGCCGCTGGTCTCCTGAAGGAGGCGGAGTCATGGGCTGCTGGTCTCCTAAAAGGGGCGGAGTCATTGGCTGCTGGTCTCCTAAAGGGGGCAGAGTCATGGGCTGCTGGTCTCCTAAAAGGGGCGGAGTCATGATCTGCTGGTCTCCTAAAGGGGGCAGAGTCATGGTCTACTGGTCTCCTGAAGGGGGCGGAGTCATGGGCTGCTGGTCTCCTAAAGGGGGCGGAGTCATGAGCTGCTGGTCTCAGAAAAGGGGCGGAGTCACAGTCTACTGGTCTCCTAAAAGGGGCGGAGTCATGGGGAAACACAGAGACAGGGAGGAAACTGGCGTCGTAGTGGAGCGTCCTGGTTTCTAACCCATCTTTGTCGTCGTTGTTGTCTCTCTCTTCTCCAGAGCCGCTGGGCGGAGTCAAGAACCTCCAGGTGACCGACCCCACCACCAACTCCCTGAGGGTCCGCTGGGAGCCGGCTGACGGTGACGTCCGCCAGTACCAGATCATCTACGTCCCCGCCGCCGGGGGAACGGAGAGCATGGTGATGTCACACACGCCACAGATTTTTTTTATATATAAGAGATGTGAAAAATAATCAACAGACAGATAAGACATGAGTTTCAGAGCCTATTCTGTCAATTTAGATGATTTAGTTTTTATTTTTGCCTCAAATATTGATTCTAAATTGATTTATGTGTCAACGGATACAGGGATCAAACTAAATTGAGTTAAACTGGTTCACTGAACAATATCAAAACAAGATCTGTGTTTGAATATGCTCTGATTAATATTATTTGCTATTTATTATTAATATTATTGTTATGTTATAAAGGTTTCAGCTGTCAACTGTCAGTGAAACAGCTGCTCACTGGGGGAGTTTATACAGATGTTGTCAGGAACTATTTCCAGAGGTGGACTGATCCACTGGTACCGTGTGTGTTTTCATTGGACCGGTTGGAAATTAGAAAGACATTTCTTAATAAACGTGTCTCCTCTGTGTCGTCACAGACTCAGGTGTCTGGGATTTCGACCAACACGGTGCTGAGGGAGCTGCAGCCCGACACCGAGTACAAAGTGACGCTGGTGCCCATCTACACCGACGTGGAGGGGAAACGCGTGTCGGAGAACGGGAAGACGAGTGAGTTGGACCTGAACGCAGCAGCAGCAGCAGCAGCAGCAGCAGCTGGAGCCACATCTGGCTCAGAGAGATTTGATATATTCAGTCATTTTCAAAAATTTTAATCTTTTAATTTGAGATCCAGTCGGTGGCAGCGGTGTGGTGCGTCTGGAAACCAAATAAAACAGGAGTTTTAATCTGATTTAACGGCATTAGCTCAGTGGGTGGGTTTCCATGGAGACTTTTTCCTCTTTCTGATTGAATTCACTCTGAATGAGTCTTTCAGGTTTTAACTGTTTATATGTGAAATAATCTAATCTGATCTGGTGTTTACATGAGCCACTGCTTTTATTCACAACAGACACTGAGTGTTGTCAACGGGCCGGTCCAACTGAAACAACCGGCGGGACAAAGCTGCTTCAAACAGGTTTAGGCCCAAATTATATAGAAATGACTCAGGTCATTATTTGGTAACCCTTTAATTTACAGGTTTACATAATAATACCCAAAAAATAACAGTCAATTTCATAATAATGTCGAGGAATATCACCAAGAACTAACGATGGATTGTAACTGACAATCGCAAGGACTCCCAAAATATTCAAAGCATGAAAAACATGACATTACTATGAAACGTTATTTCAAGACTATTTCCTATTTCTTGACATTCTCACATAATTATTAGCAGCTCGTAATTTAAAGATTACTACTTTTTTTTTTTGGCCAAATCCTGTCCGGTTCGGGCCGGTGAGCTGCGTCAAGGCTGGACTTCAACTCAGCCAGATTTTAATTTCCAAAGATCCTGCGACTGATCACAGATCAGATCTATGGTCTGATCAGATCAGTAGTCGTTCATCGTTTTGACTTTGTGAAGTGAAGAAACATCACATTAACACATCAACGTCGACACGAAGTAGAATGAACCGAACCAGACAACCTTCAGTTTTACCGTTTACACGACAGCATTTTACTTTCCCTCCTGTTGTCCTCCTGGGTCAAGGAAGGAAGGAGGGAAGGGAAAAATAAAGGAAAGATAGAAGGAGGGAGGGAACAGATTCATTCAAGGGAGGAAAGAAGGAAGGGGGAAAAGGGACGGAAAGAAAGATGGAGGGAGATGGAACAGATCAGGTCAGTTGGATGAAAACAGGAAGGAAGAAGACGTAAGGACAGGAAGCTGACAGCCGTGTGTGTGTGTGTGTGTGTGTGTGTGTGTGTGTGTGTGTGTGTGTGTGTGTGTGTGTGTGTGTGCAGAGGCTCTGGGCGGAGTGAAGAACCTGCAGGTCACCGACCCGACCACCAGCTCCCTGAAGGTGCGCTGGGAGCCGGCGGAGGGAAACGTCCGTCAGTACCGTCTCTTCTACGTGCCGGCGTCGGGCGGCGCCGAGGACATGGTGAGGTCGTCTGTCCGTCCTCCGTCTTCTGCTGGTGTTTCACCTGGTGGCGTGCTGACGGCGTGTGTGTGTGTGTGTGTGAGCAGGAGCAGGTGTCGGGCGGCACCACCTCCACCGTCCTGAGGAACCTGCTGTCGGACACGCCCTACACCGTTACCGTGGTACCCGTCTACCCCGAGGGAGAAGGACTGCGCCAGTCAGACAACGGAAAGACCCGTGAGTTAAAGACTGGAGCTCAGGAGACATGGAAGGATTCTGGAGCTCCTCCTCTTCCTCTTCCTCCTCCTCCTCCTCTTCCTCATCTTCCTCCTCCTCCTCTTCCTCATCTTCCTCCTCCTCCTCTTCCTCATCTTCCTCCTTCTCCTCTTCCTCTTCCTCCTCCTCTTCCTCATCTTCCTCCTTCTCTTCTTCCTCTTCCTCCTCTTCCTCTTCTTCTTCTTCCTCCTCTTCCTCCTCCTCTTCTTCTTCCTCTTCTTCCTCTTCCTCATCTTCTTCTTCCTTCTCCTCCTCTTCCTCCTCTTCTTCTTCTTCTTCCTCTTCCTCTTCCTCATCTTCTTCCTCCTCTTCTTCTTCTTCATCGTCTTCTTCCTCCTCCTCTTCCTCCTCCTCATCTTCCTCTACCTCCTCTTCTTCTTCCTCCTCCTCTTCCTCCTCCTCCTCTTCCTCTTCCTCCTCCTCATCTTCCTCTACCTCCTCTTCTTCTTCCTCCTCCTCTTCCTCCTCTTCTTCTTCTTCTTCTTCCTCCTCCTTCTCCTCCTCTTCCTCTTCTTCCTACTCCTCCTCTTCTTCTTCATCATCTTCTTCCTCCTCCTCTTCCTCCTCTTCCTCCTCCTCCTCTTCTTCATCTTCTTCCTCCTTTTTCTTCTTCTTCATCCTTTTCTTGTTCCTCTCCTCCTTCATCATCTTCCTCTTTTTTCTTTTTCTTCTTCTACTTCCTCATCTCCTTTGTCTTCTTTTCCTATTTCTCTTCTTCTTCTTCTTCTTCTTCTTCTTCAGATTTAAACAGCATCAGATGTAAAAACGTTTTTTTCACTCATTAGGAATTTATTCGCTCCATGTGTCGTCTGCAGAACATGTTTCACCCGCAGACAGAAACGTCCTGACTCAGTCAGACAGTGAAGGCACCGTGGAGGTGACACAGCACTTTGGTCTGACCATAAAACAGCTGCTTTTGGAATAATAATAATATATTATATATATAAATGTAATTTGTCGTGGAAATTCTTTGCTGTTTGCTGTTGGTGAATAATGAAATAGAGACTTGGCCGGCCGTCATGAGTTTATTCCAAGCATGGAAGGTCAGTTCATACCAGAGTGGATGATGGATAAGAAAAGACAAAGATAATGGGGAAACCAAAAGACTTATACAGAGGAAAAGCCCACCCCTTTGGGTGTGACACCTTTTGGGGTCTGCCCCCCTACTCAGGATGTCTCCACAGGTATCAGCAGTGACATCCTGGAGTGTGATTAAAAGGTCTAGTCGGCACAATTACAATACAAAAGGGTTTTGAGTACATCATGAGAAAGGTGAGAGGTTGGTGTCTCCGAAACTTAGAATGCAAATACACAATTGAGTAGTAAACAAAAGGAGATCTGATATCTTGGGGGGAAGCAGGATGCGGAACATTCAAATCTGCCACTACAAATTCTAGATATATTTTCTGATCCTGTTGGAAAAACTGTGTGAGGATCAGAAGCTGCTGCAGGTTCAACACTTTAGACTCAGTATAAACAGACTAGTGTTGTGGTCAAGACACTTAACCTGAGACCGAGTCCAAACCGATACGAGACCATTTCCAAGTCCTCATAATAACCACGTGTCTTGATATTTACATTATTCCTCCTCAGTTACAAAGAAAAGATGATTAGATCTCAAATCTAAACCACATTCAATGAAAACAAGCAGATACTTCAGTTCAACTATGTGAGTTATCTGTAACTTATTGAGTTACAAAGTGAGACGGTGACACGGAGACGTTTGTGGTTAAAAACAAGCTAAAACAAAGTTGTCCAGCAGCTCAACGAGAACAAGACAAAAGCCGAGGCGTTGAAGCTGTGGTCGTGAGTTCTGCAACACGAGGTCACAGTCTGACGGAGCAGCTGCTGGTTTTGAGGAGAACCAGAGCAGCGAGGCGTTCACTGACATAAACAAAGAGTGGGATAAACAATTCAGTGTCCTGGAGTGAACCTGCTGTCTGATCCTGGAATCTGGATCCTGGACTTTGGATCTCTGTCTTTATAGACTTATAGAGGTTTTCAGGTGAACCCCTAAAAAAAAAACAACCTCCAGTGGAAAAAATCCATCATCATCCTCCCCAGAACCCAGAACCTGCTCTTAAATCCCAGAAAGCTGTGCCGGCGTCCTGAGGAGGAGACGGAGGGACCAACGTGAAGCAGCTTGTGTTTCTTTCTGATTTTGATTGATGGCATAAATCAGAAACAGATAATGTGGGAAAACTACTGTTGGTAACTCCGGGTTTTTTTTTTCTTCTTGGGATGAAGAAACGTTCTGAGAAGAAACTGGATCCTGCTCCGACCGGTCGCTCGCTCACTCGCTCTGTGCTTCTGTGCGGTTTGACATCCTGTTGTGTGTGTTGGTTTAGTTTCTGCCCAGACTGCAGCAGCACGCCACCGCGCTCAGTCAGCAGAAAGAAACCAAAAAAACTCCAGCCTGGTGGTTTTAATTGAGGGGGGGGGGTGGAGGGGGGAGGAGGTGGACAGCAGTGAGTCAGAAACCAAAACCATCCACAGATCCACGTTTTCCAGGATCCTTTCACACCGTTCACTCATCCCTCATTCCTCAGAGTGATGAAATGATCAACATACACTCTTAGAAATAAGGGTTCCAAAAGGGTTCTTCTACAAGGGTTGAGGTTTTTCGAGGGTTCTTGGTAACACTAAGGGTTCCAGTAAGAACCATTTTGATCCAGAGAACCCTTAAAAACCCTTTCCTCAAAGAAATGGTTTTTCCAGGGTTCTTGGTAACTCTAAGGGTTCCAGTAAGAACCATTTTGATCCAGATAACCCTTAAAAACCCTTTCCTCAAAGAACTGGTTTTTCAAGGGTTCTTGGTAACACTAAGGGTTCCAGTAAAAGGGTTCTTGGTGGAACTTCCTGTGTGGGTTCTAGATGAAACCATAATAAGTCAGATGGGTTCTGGATGGAACCCCTAATAAGGGTTCTGAGTGAAACCAATACGCCATAACCTCTCATTGGGGGTTCTAGGTGTAACCTTTCACAGATGGTGAAAGATCCCTCCAAAAGGGTTCCAGGTGGAACCTTTATAAATGGTTCTACCTGGAACCAAAATAGGTTTCTCCTACGAGGACAAGCCGAAGACCCTTATATGGTTCCACATAGCACTTTTATTTCTCAGAGTGTAGTCACACGTGGCCTCGGCCCAAAGACCTCGACCGAGCCGAGCTCCGCTGGCACTGACAGATTTAAGACTCCGACTCCAAAGCTTTTATTTCTTTATTACCTCCATTAGCGGCCGTTTAGCTCGCCAGGCCGTCATCGTCTATCTGCTCGACACGACACACACGGCGCGTCGATGACTGATGAGTCATGATGAGGGAGAAGAAGAAGAAGAAATTCTCCGATAAACCAAACATGAGCCGTAACTCAGCCGAGCAGGAGGCTGCAGGCTGCAGGCCGTGTTTAGGCTGCAAGAAGAAGAAGAAGAAGAAGAAGAAGAAGGAACGGCCTCCTAATTCATTTAAACTCCCAGAGGCAGCCTGGCTCGACCCGCCGTGACCTCATCCAGCTCCTCCAGCAGCCAATCAGATAAGGGGATTAACCTGCTGTGGCGTAACTCTTCCTCCTTGTAGTTTAATATGTCGGTGAGCAGCGGTTTTAACGTCTGTTACGGCTCCAAACCACAGAAGAAGAAGAAGTTATGACTCTTAAATGGTTGAATGAAGCTGAACAGATACTGGCTCTTGTTGCTCAGAGTTTTATCGCTGCGGTTTTGTCTCGATTCACAGATGATTTATCCAGAAATATAAAGAAGCTTGGTTGGATTATTTACATTTTGAGCAGTTGAATCAATCAATCAAACTTTATTTGTAGAGCAATTTTTCCCACAGAAAGCAGCTCAAAGTGCTTTACATGATAAATAGACAAAAAAAAACTAAATAAAAGTGGATAAAAACTGAGATAAGATAGGTAAATAAAATAAAAGTGGATAAAAACGAAAAATAAATAGATAAAAAAATATCTAATAAATAAAATAAATAAATAAAACGTGCGTACATGCTCAGCTGCCAGGTGTCTCGTCCTATTGGCTGCAGCTTGGAGGTGAACCAGGAAGTGTCTGCTCTGCTCTCCTCTCTTCTCCATCACCGTGGCGACACAGATGATCTGTTATTATTATTATTACCAGTAACTCGCTCCCAGTTTTCACTGTTTTCATCCCTGGAGGAATTTGTCACATTTTTCTGTTTGGGAGCAAAACATCGACTGGAATCCAACACGAGGAATGATCACATCCATTAATAACACACACACACACAGCTACACACACTCTAATACACAGTCAGAGCAGCAGGATGACGTCACCTCTCCACATCTGGACAGACCAGTGTCCACTCTACACTCTTAGAAATACAGGTGCTAAGTAGAACCATTTAAGGTTCTTCGACTTGTCCTCACAGGAGAACCCTTTTTGGCTCCTTGTAGAGTTGTAGAACCTTTTATAAATATATTATTTATTATAATGAATATATGAAAAGTATTTGTATCTGTAATCACACGGAATTGTATTTTGCATCATTACTAGTAAGTGTTATCTGGTGGCGCAGGATTTTATACCCATCCTTTCAACAATCCCTGCAGAAGGGCTCTCTGGATCTTCTTAGTGGAACCCTTAGTGTCACCAAGGACCCTTAAAAAAACCCTTTCATCAGAATAGAACCTCAGCATTTCTAGAAGAACCCTTTTAGAACCCGTATTTTTAAGAGTGTATGTAAAGACAATGACTGAAGTCTCTGTAATGAGGTTTGTAGGACATCAGCATCCATACCTACCTACAGTTCTGCTGCATCTAGTGGGTTTTTATTATAGAGCTGCAGACACACACACACACACCTACACACACATCTGGTTCAGTTTAAGAGGGAAGTTCAGGACTTCAGCTTCGACCCGACATCGTGCTGCTGCTCTTCTTCTCCTCCTCTACTCATTCTGCTCTGAGTCTCGACCTGCGTCCTGATACATTCTGTCCCATTCAGGCCTCCATTAAATGTTTTCTCCCTGATAAAAACCAGAGTGTTTCTCGGATTGAAAACAGTTATTTCAACACAAATCAGCCTGTTTTCATTTCTACAGCTTGAACCAAAGGGATTTTTTTTTTTTTGTTCTGCCCAATTTGAAGATTTGGGTTTTCCGAAAGTCGTTATCTAACTTCCTAGAAATGCAAAACCTAAAACTGACCGACCGCCTCGCTGTTTGCATGACAGCTCTTTAATCTCAGGAAGGTGTTTGTGGATTATAATCATTCCAGCTTCACTGTTTACATAGATGAGAAATAAAGCGATCCGATTAAAATCTTCATGTTCGTGCATCAAGGAATTAACCAGAATAAATTCACTGTGACAGGGTTAGTGAAGATGTTCCAGTCAGATTAGATTAGATGTATTTAGTTGTTACAACAGCAAAGTAAAAACACAAACACAACACAACTCAACAATAAACAATAAAACAAATCAACCTTCAACCAATGCAATGTGCAAAACAAGGATATGATTTGGCCTGATATAAAAGTATTGATGGGTAGGTGACGATGGTGTAAAGATATTGCAACATAAGTGACAATGAAATAAATATAAGTATAAATAATAGAAATAGTACTGCTGCAGGTGTGCATGAAATGAGAATATTGTGATGTAAAGTGGCCATTCATATAATAAATAATGCAAAGTAAGTGACGGTGATATAACCATTACTGCAGGTATAAACTATATAAATAAAACATTTCAGTGTAAGTAGAAGAAGAAGAAGCTTTTCCTTCTCTTTCTACCTTCCTGTTGTTTCTGGTTTCCTCTCCTTCCATCCTCGTGATCTCACAGAACAGCAACGTTTCATTTTGCGTGCAGATCAGATTAATCGTTTTCATGGATCTTGATCCAAGAATAAAATCCACTGGCATAATCCAGCCATCTTCTTTCCATCGGAGAGACATTTCGGTAACTCTTTAATCTGCAGGCCGCTGATTATGTGATAATGTCTAGAAATAGCCAATAAATAACGCTCAGTTTCATGGTAATGTCGAGAAATATCGCCAAAGAAATAACGATTGATTCTGGCCTTTCCCAAAAAAATTCAAAGCATGGAAAGCATGTGTCATCGACTGCCTTTATGAAAAACATGACACAATGAAATCGACCGTCATTTCTTGGCCATTTCTTGACTTTATCACATAATTCGTAGCCCGTGAATTAAAGGGTTGTTGAAATATCTTTCCGAACGACCCAGTTTTATTTGGATCGGCATGTATTCCTGTTTTATCCGTATTAAACATGGCTAATCTCTTCTCTCTGTGGCCGTTGACAGTCCCACGCACGCCGCCCAGGAACGTCCAGGTGTACAACCCCACCCCCAACAGCCTCAACGTGCGCTGGGAGCCCGCCACCGGCCAGGTGCAGCAGTACCGGGTCACCTACGCCCCCCTGACCGGGACCAAGCCGGCCGAGTCGGTGAGTAACTCTCTGTTAAAGGCCCAGTCTGTAACTTATTTGGCTTTTTATCAGCAAACATCAAACATGTCTTTCATAAATACGTATGAATCACACCTGCTACAGATCAAAGCTTTCTGGTTCTTAGAATGAGTCGTTACAAGTCGTTACAAATACATAAGTGGGCGACGCACCGAACCAAGGCGGCCATGTTGCATCGCCATTTTTCATGTTCAGTGGCAGCGTGACCATAGGTGAGAAAGAGAAAGAGAAAGTTTTCCAGGAAGGGCTTTTTGTTGTTTAGCCTGATGCTGGTGGAACCACTTGTTTACATAGAGGCTTGTTTATCCTGTTACATGCAGCGTCTGTTGTCTATCTGACGTCTGCCCGATTTCACGTGAATGCAACATCATGAATTCATTCCCAATATGCAAGCACACTGCTAGATGGAGGGAATTCCTACGTATAATACCTTTAAAACACTAAAAGTGTCATCAGGTCACTCACTGTTTACATAGACGCTTGTTTATCCTGTTACATGCAGCGTCTGACGTCTGCCCGATTTCACGTGAATGCAACATCAAGAATACGTTCCGATATGCAACCGCACTGATAGATGGGGGGAATTCCTACGTATTATACTTTTAAGACACTAAAAGTCTCATCACGTCGCTCGCTGTTTACATAGAGGCTTGTTTATCCTGTTACATGCAGCGTCTGTTGTCTATCTGACGTCTGCCCGATTTCACGTGAATGCAACATCAAGAATACGTCCAGATATGCAACCGCACCGATAGATGGGGGGAATTCCTACGTATTATACCTTTAAGACACTAAAAGTCTCATCAGGCTGCTTCGCTGCCTCAGTCTCTCTTCACTGTGAGTGGACTCGTTGTAAACGGCCGAGTGAGGCTCGACTCTTCCTGGATGTTTCCAGAGAAAGATTCCTGAGATAAGTGAAATTACATTGGACAAAGGGAGAGTTATCTCATCGCCCCCGAGCAGGTTCTGTGCTGCTTGTTTTAAAGATAAAGAAGATATCATGACAGATCCTGTTGCAGCCGGCGAGTGTTTTCATTATTGACCAAGTCTGTCGATTATTTGTAGTTGAGTTTGTCTGTCAGTCGTCGGGAACGCTCACATCTTCAGATGTTTGGTGCCGTCGCAATAAAACACACACAATATTCAGTTTTCTTTGATGTGAAACAGAAAAACCACTCATCGTCCTCCGCTGATCGATCACTTCAGAAAGCGTCAGAAACAAGAACAGACGTTTTGAAATCTATTAAAGTCGACGTCTTCCAGCAGAGGTGGAGAATCAGGTCACGAATCTGATGATTAAATCAAAAAGCACTTTGAACACAGATGACTCAGGCCTTCGCTTGGACCTCGGCCGCCTTCTTCTCCACTTGGAATAACTTGATAAATATAAAGTGTGCTGCAAATTTTCCCAGGTAATAGATCCACCATGAATCAAGCAGACAGCGGTTAATCAGGTTGTGTTTTTGGAACGACACGCAAGAAAACAGGAAATGAAACACAAAAGTTGAGGAGTTGGACTCTCTGTCCCACTGTCAGGCTCCACTTTATTTAGAGACTTGAAGTTTCATGATTTGGGATTAGATTTATAGTCTAGTTCCACATCTGGATTATTACTTAGTGCACGACTCAAATCACAGGAGCTGCTTTTTTTATTTTATTTTTTTTTGTTAAATGACGGTTGTGTATTCAGACCTGTGGTTCGTTTGCTCTGTTCTGATTCATGAGGATAAAACGATGATTGTTGCATTCTTCCTTTGGGTCGTTTGTGTTCACATGGTAACGGTCCCAACCGGTCCAAACATGTAAACAAACGCCATATGGGAAACAACTGTTCTCTCATTGGTCAGAAATCTTACCCAACTGTTCTTTGGGGTAAAACGCTCCCTGTTTCAGAACAACTGCTCAGGTCTGAATTGTTAAAATTGGTCTCAAGATGAGACATTATGAATAGGGTAAAAATTTAAACTTACTATCACCATGAAACTTCCCAAGTTTCACTAACATTAAGACAGTTATTTTTTGTATTGCAAGTTTTGTCAAATTTTAAGTTTAAATATGTAAAATGAGGCCATATCTAATGAAATATGCGCTAATTTGCTTATATTTCCATCTGAACAGTGGATAAAGTCCCTTTAATCTTGTTTTATTTTGTTTACATATGCGAGCCAGAAGTTTTTAGGAGTTTGGATATCTCTCTTTATCACTCTGTAATTTCTCCATGTTTTTAGGAACAAAACGTTGTATAAATCAGGCTGTGAATGATATATCAACAACTCCCTCTGTAAAAACCTTCAGAATATAGACAGGGACCAAAGTGGAAGGTTTGGTGTCTGTAAGAGCTGCTGAAGTGGAGATTTCTAGCTAAACGACCTTGTATTGTAAAACTCCATATATTGTTATGGTCAGTTGGACTTCTACCATTTGTTGCTTGGAGCCGACATCATTGTTGAGGACAGACAGAGCTTTACAGTGATACCTGTTGGTGAATTTAACAGAAATCTACCGATGGAAAAAGATAAAACGAAGTTAAACACCTTAATGTGGATTTTCTAGCATTTCTTTCCAGTATTCTGAAAGAAAGACATGATAATGAAGCAAAACAGCCCAAAATCTCCCAATTGATCAGTGCATGAAAACATGAAAACATGAAAACATGCCTAAACATCGTCCATTGCATCGTCAGTTTCCTACAGAATATGAAAATGAATCATAAATGACCGTTCACGCTGACATCACAGTATCTGAACATAGACTGTAGACTGTTGATAAACTAGTAACAGTAGCTGCTTCTTCCTCCTTCATCCATCTTCTTCTTCTTCTGTCTGGTGAAAGCGGTGAAATCACCGGGTCCCCCCCCCCACCACCACTGCTCTCTTTTCATGGAAACAACAGGTGGTCTCTTTTCTCTGGCTCCGTTCGCTCCTCTAAGTGTTGGTTCTGATGTTGCACAGATGTTTTGCGCAGCAGTAATTATGGTAATGCTTTTAAATATGGAAATCATGACTTGTCAGCATTTTGTATCTCTCCATCAGCACTGATTTCACGCACCGGTGCAAACGTCTGGATTGTGTGGGGGAGGAGGGGGATGGAGGGAGAAACGAGGACTTTATTTCCCCACAAAGAGTTTGAACTCCGTGACGCCGACACACATCTGTGACTGACATCAGTGAGAGCTCCTATGGTTGGAGTCTGTGTAATCTAATGAAGCTGTTGTGATGATTAGGAGCCGCTTTGATGACGCCATAAAGAAAGCTAACGGTGTTATAGTTTATTATCCCCCCCCAGCCGTAATTTTCTCTATTTATTTTCTGTTTTTGCTTTTGATTTATTTTAATTAACTTTGGTTTAGTCTTGGAGGTTTTCAGCAGAGACACACGGAAGAAGACACGAAGATGCGAGCAGAAGTGATGACTAAGCCGGTTTAATGAAGCTCAAACTGACCTCAGTGTTTTATTTTATATCAAACATCAATGAATTCAGATGATGGATCGTTTTTAAACCAATCACAGAGCAGATGCTGCTGCCATTGGTCGAATTATGACCACATGATACTTGGACCAGGCTCTGGATCTGGTGCAGATTTACAGTAGATGGCAAAGGGAAGGTTTATACTTCACAGCTGCTTTGCTTAGTGTTTTTTGTGGGCCTTTATTGACAGTAGCAGTGAAGATAGACAGGAAACAGCAGGCAGTAAACGGGATTCAAACTGGTGTTCGGTGGCTTTAGAGCTCATTGATCCCAAAGGAGATCAGGACCAAGACCAAAGGCCTGATCCAGTTTCTCTCGCCTCAACACTCGCACTCGGTTTCAAGTGGCCTCCAAAGGGAGAACCCCTTGACGAATAGAGACCGTACCCTACGAAACCCTACGAAACCCTACGTACCGACCTGTCCTGGGGTTTCCATGGTTAGGGATAGGGTTATAAGATGAACCACCACTACACCCCAAAACCAGGTCAGGACTAAGACCGAAGGTCCAATCCCAATGGCCTCTTGCCTGAACACTAGCACTAGGTTTCAAGTGGCCTCCAAAGGGAGAAACCCCTTGACGAGTAGAGACCATGTCCTACGCAATGGGACACCACAACCGGTTGTGGGGTTTCTGTAGTTTTCCATGGTTTGAAGTCTCCCTCCGATTGAAAGTGTAGTTTTAAGGGTTGAAAACCACTTCCCCTCGCTCTTAGGAGAATTGGGAATGCTCAAAACCGAGTGCTAGGGTCAAAATCGAGTGGAAGTTAGTAAAATGGGACAGAGCCAAAGACTTTGAGGGGTCCAGACCAAGTCAAGACCTTGTTCAAGTCCAAGACCGGCCTCGAGTACCACAACACTACAACTAAACCATCTTCATTGGTCCAGGAGCCAAACGGGGACTTACCTGGTATCAAATACCCAAGGCCTTGGTTTAGATGTCAGTTAACGCATGTAGGGTCCAGTAATTTCACCAAACTGGAAGATTTGTTGTTTTCTACAGTGAGTTTACAAAGAAGTCAGAGAGTGCTGATGTTCAACAGCAGCTGGATGTGAGTGTAGCCCAAAAAGAAAACAGAGAGGAAAAGAAAAGGGAAAGGAAAGAGGAGAGGTCGTCGTCTCTGGTCTTTTTCTGGTATTTCTGACTCCTCTGATCCGGTTCCTACATTGTTCTCTTTAACAACCTGAGTCCAGAACCCACTAATGACCCAGAAGAAACTGGACCACAGAGTTATAGAGCTCAGCCCCTGAGAACAGCGCGAGTGCATGACTAAAAACCTCCGGTCAAACGTAATTCATCCTGTTTTCGGAGGACAATGGCCAGTCCTGTGGCCAGGCCTCGGTTCAGGCCCGGTATGAGCTTCCAGTTGCAGGATCTCAACCTCGACATCATCACTCGAGGAACCTATTTCATGCTCCGATGAGCCAGAAAGCTCTCCCCAAAAAAAAAAAAACCTCTCTGCTTCGACCAAAACATGAGATCAGGCAGCAGAGGTTGGTTTCCCATGATGTAACGGTTGAGGACGGAGGCGGTGATAATCCCAGCGACGGGAGACGCTCTCTGCAGTCATGTTGTTAGAAAACACGTCGGGCTGCGCGTCGGAGCCGATGACAGAGTCCACGCTCAGCAGCAGGGAGTGTTTACGAGCCGCTCCGCTCTCTGACTGACGGATGCGTTTGGCCTCCAGCCCCCGGAGGCTTTGTTAGTGTTTGAGGAGACGTTTGGCTGCAGGAGACAACTGGACACGGGATGGGCCGTGAGCTCATTATGTACATTACAGCTGCCAGATCTTTATCTAATGCATGAAGGAGGTGCGTTTGGATCCCGATGTCTATAGAGATGTTGACCCTCGGTGTTCCTTCTCCTCTAAAGGTCCTGGTTCCCGGAACCATCAACAACGCCTTCCTGGACAACCTGATCCCAGACACGCCGTACAACATCAACGTGGTCGCTCTGTACGCCGACGGAGAAGGACCGCCAGCGTCAGGCAGCGACAAAACACGTAAGTTTAAAAACGTTTGGAGATGTAAACAAGCAGAGACTGAGTCAGTTCCCGTCCACGCTGAGACGTCTGAGAGCTGGATGTATACACAAGCAGAGAATCATCCGTCCACAAACACTTTCTCTAAACATGACGACGATGAGTCTCATCATCTCCCAGAGTGAGAGGACGTTATTCTCTCCTGTTACATCAGCAGAGAGTCCAGGGCTCCAGACTGGCTTCTGACATTTGAGACGGTGCAAGTCAGTGTTTCATCTACTCACTCATGTGCAGCCAGTAAATTTGATGGGTTCTTTTTAACGCTGGTGAAACACGAAAGGAACGACTCAAAGAATTTGGTGTCAGACCAAGTTGATTTATGGTGTGCACCCCTGAAATCTTAAAGGAATAGTTCAACATTTTGGCAAATTGGCCCATTGCCATAATCCCTATAGTCATAGCAGTAGATTTGCTACCTTTAATTGTCGGTGCAAGCTATTTTTAGAACGGCGGAGCAGAGCTGTGAGCTGCTCAGAGCTACGCTACGGAGGCTCATTATGGGATTTCTTGGTTTCCCTCATCAAACTCATCAAATACACAATCCAACAACTCCACAACGCTCTGGTGGACAAGTTGTGACCTGCACATTCACCACGCTATGAGATAATAACACAACGTTACCACACAGAGTTGTTTTAGAGGGAAATTCATGCAAAACCGCTGATGCACGTTGCCTTCAGGGACAGTTTTTCATCTCTGTCTGGTAACGTTGTGTTATTATCTCATAGCGTGGAGAAACGCTGCCTTGCCTTGTTAACCTGCTGTGTGTTTCCTGCTGCAGTGCCTCGTGCCGGCCCCAGGAACATGCGCGTGTTCGACGCCACCACCAGCACCCTGACCATCAGCTGGGAGCACGCCGAGGGCCCCGTCCGCCAGTACAAGATCGGCTACGCCCCCATGACCGGAGACCCCATCACCGAGTTCGTAAGTGTCCCACACACCAAACAGGCATAGAGTTACAGATGACACATCCTCCACCAACACTCCCTACATTTTAAACAAAATAATTTTTGTTTTTCGTTTCATCTTTTACTTTTTCAATCACAGTGTGTAAATAGTGAATATCTTGTCTGATTCCTCGGTCAAAGTTCTCTGAGAGCTCCAGTCTCCTGGGTTTCCCATCCTGTTGCTGCTGCTGCTTTGTTTCCCTTTTTCACTCTGAAACTGTGGAAAACTAAAATAATACACTGATATTGATTAAAGATCTTTTAAAATATATTCTGCTACAAGGCATTTCAGCAGACGAGTTGCTAATGCACGCCATAACAGAGCATTTTAGATTTGAAAAAGCAGTTTCAAAGCCAGAGTCTGAAATAGTTGGATTCAGTTTTTCAGCAACCAGTCAGGTTTAATATGTCAGAATCCCTGGCAACGAATCCCGTTGAGGTTTTTTTGCATCTCATTTGTTTTTCACTGTGATGGTGACACTTCACATCTACTTATGTTCAACAACAGTATCATTGGTTGACGAAGCATTTGCATACTCATGAATATTCATAGAATCTGGATTTGTCAATGAAGGAGAAGTAGTAGACGTGTTTTTAGCCTCTTTTAGAGTTTTTAGAGTAATTTTAATCAATCAAAATATAGTCATAGCAGAGCAGTTTATAAATTCTAAAATGCCTCTTTAGCAGGTCTTTAAAATAGTGCTAAGGAGTGTTTTTAATATTTAACTTTATGTGTTTTGGAGATCGTTTCACTTGAAACTGTCACTTGATGAACTGCTCACATTAACAGACACTTGGACCAGTGGTGGACACGTATATATATCATATTATTCCACTCATGTCTCAGTGAGTCTGACATGAATCCTTCAGTCCTGTCAGCGCGCTGTGAGTTAGTGACGACTCCTCTAATGTCAGCTATTCATTATAGTCATTTGACATATTTTTGCCTCGTAAATATTCCTCCTCCGGTTTGTTTTTCCTTCAAGAAATATTTGCAGGAGCAAATTCTGAAGAAGAGCTGCTCTCACATCTTAAAACAACAACACACAAATCATCACTCATCAGCAGAACTTTTATTCTATTTCCAGGAAAGAAATCAAATCTTATCGAACAAAAACAGAAAAATATCAGAGTAATTACCACTTTGAAGAATTTAAAGGGATACGCCAACATTTTTTTTGTGTGTCTTGCCTCACTCCCGAGTCCATGACCAGCAGATAGACACCATCCTTTCCACTGTGTGAGCAGTAACAAGGGAGATAGAGCCGTATCGCCTGTAATTAGCTTAGCTCAAACACTGGAAGTGTATGGGTAGTGTTAGCCTTAGCTTAGCTCAAACACTGTAAGTGTATCAGAAGCTGATTTCATTTTAGCTCTGAACTCTGTAAATATATCACTTTATCAACATTTCAAACATGTTTAGGTGAGAAAGTAGCCGTTTAGATCAGCAGTGTATCGTTAATTTGTCTAAATACCAGCTGTTTACTATTTTGTTTGGACGAATGTAGGGCTGACCTCCAATAGTCGCTGATTCCTGAGTCTGAAATCAGCATTCTCAGAAGCTGATTTGTTGCACAGAATGTGTTTTTTTTTTCATTATAAAAAGCCTATTTTGATACAAAAGCCGACTACTTTCTGTTAATAAAATTCTGTTTAAATAGTTTTATCTTACTATTTTAATATAAATCACCCACAGTTTTAGGTGAGAAAGTACCGCCTGCTTTGAAGATCAGCAGCGGCAAAACGAGGAGACAGATGCCAAAGTTTAAAATCAAGTATAATCAGCTGATTTTTACAGTTGGTCTGACATCTAACTTTGTCAGCATGCAGGTTCGGAGGATGCGGACTTTGACCAGGTTGCATTCAAGATCCTGCTTTCAACACGGAAATTGGAAATCTCGAGCTGTAATTGTTTTTTCGATCGATCAGCTGTGTTTACCGTTTACTAGTTCTGATGTTTAGACAGAATAATTAGTTAAACACATCCTAAAGTTTGACATGTCAAGAGTTTTCAGAAGAGGATATAGTTGTCAGAAAACGCAGCAATAGAATAGACAATAGAAGTTTGTGACCTCCGTTTGTTTTGTTTTACCCTTTGAAACAGGAAAAAGTTGCAAATACGATATTGCTGCTATGTAAAAAAAATAAATAATAATAAAGGTTCCTCGATGCAAAATCTGAGCGAATAGATTGACTATGAAAATCCCAAAAGCCCTAGAAAGGGCTCTTTGCTTCCTGAACCACTTCCGTTACCTTCACAAATTTGACCGAAGTCTTTTACTTTGAAACAGGAAGCTAACCTACCCTCGATGTAGCTAGCTTGAACCAAAATAAACTTAGCTTGAACCCTCCATTTTGACCGATCTCGTCCCGTTAGCGGCATTTGACCGCTCAAGATGCCTTACCGGAGAGTTTTGTCAGCTCTGAGACAAAGATCGGTCTGTTTAGAGTTGCTGAAGAGTTTCTCTGATGACTTTAGGTGGAGGCAGGCTAACACTACCCATACACTTCCAGTGTTTGAGCTAAGCTAATTAGCGGCGATACGGCTCTATCTCCCTTGTTACTGCACACACAGTGGAAAGGATGGTGTCTATCTGCTGGTCATGGACTCTGGAATGAGGCAAGACATGAACAAAAAAATGTCGGCGTATCCCTTTAATGCATCTGAATCAGTGTTTTCTCCATGATTAGAGGTTGTTTCCAGGTAATAACGGTGTTTAAGTGTTTCAGATAAACTCTCGATACACTCTCGCTGTTGTTCATCTGCTCTGATGTTTCCCTCCAACTATGCGGTGAAGTCACATCGCAGGATTCCCTTGGCCCGGTTGGGGTTGTAAATCAGCGATTAAGGGGAGAGACTAATTACAGGGTCAGTTAAACAAACAGTATAATTTAGGCCATAATAACCTTATTAATAGTCCTAAGTAATGAGTTGGAGCGGCGGTGCAGGGCAGAGCCGGCCCAGCTGCTCTCGGCCGCAGCTCGTTAGTGAGTAAACACCTGTTGTTGTGCATGAGTCAGATGGAGGAAGACAGGATGGAGGGATGGATGGATGGGGATGAAATGATGAAGTCTGCAGACGACTGGGACGGAGCAGAAATGGAAACTTTATAAACCTCCATCACCATTTATAAACACACAATCATTACGACAGTGTCAACATCTGTGTCTAATGGAGAAAGGTTTTATTTTATGTTTTGTAGTTGGTACAGTTTCTACAGTGAAAACAGAGGCTCAGCTCTGACTTAGATGGATTTAACAGGTTGTTATTAGTACATGCAGTAGAAACCTGCATCTTCACATTGACTCTGAGGTTGATGCCATCGTATATGATTCGTGCAAAACCAAGAAATCCCATGAGCCTCCGTAGCGTAGCTCTGAGCAGCTCACGGCTCTGCTCCGCCGTTCTAAAAATAGTTTGCACCGACAATTAAAGGTAACAAACCTACTGCTATGACTATAGGGATTATGGCAATGGGCCAGTTTGCTAAAATGTTGAACTATCCCTTTAAAGAGTCTTTGTATCCTGAAACTTTAGATTCAGTCTGTGAAACTCAGGCACACAAGAGTTTAAATTATGAATAAAAACAAAAGTAAACATGTAGAACAGGTGAGATGTGGCTCAGGTGAAGTGTTCTGACCCTGACGTGTCTCTGTGTCTCTGTGATGTTTCAGGCCGTCGTCCCTGGCAACAGGAACAACGCCCGGCTGCAGAACCTGGTCCCCGACACGCCGTACAACATCACGGTGGAGGCCGTCTACGCCGAGGGGCCGGGGGGGCAACTCAACGGCAACGGACGCACACGTGAGGACACACACAGACACACACAAGACAGTTATTTAAGATTATGTTTTGTCAAATCTATATTTAAATATGTAAATGACACAATATCTAATTAATTATGCACTAATTTGCATACATTTCCAGAACAGAAATCTGAACAATTCTTGTTTTATTTTGTTGACACGTTAGAGTCAGAAGTTTTTCCAGAGGAGGATTGTGGATTTCTCTTTTTATCACTCTGTCAATGAGTAAACACTGTCACCAGCCTAAAAAAAAACTAATTTCGTCAAGTTTTTAGTAATAAAATGTTGTATAAATGAGGCTGTGAATGATATATCAACAATCCCCTCTGGAAAAACCTTCAGAATAAAGACAGGGATCAGACTGGGAGGTTTGGTGTCAGACTGACTGTTGGTGAATTTAGGAGAAATTTACAGATAAAAGAGGAAGAAATGAAGTAAAATAAAAAGCTAAATGTGGATTTTCTACCGTTTCTTTCCTCTGGTCTGAAAGACGACACGTCATGGAAGCAGCAGAGTGAGGTTTAGAGCAGTTTCAACAGTGTGTTAGTGTCCAGGAGCCGAACGGCAGCAGCAGCAGTTACACTAACAACACACACACACTCTCAGGAAGTGTGTGTGTGTGTGTGTGTCACTTTCAGGCGTCAGTCCAACAATGAACACACACACATTCAGCGTGTTGAGTCCAACCTAAACATGTGTATTACATGTAATGAAGGCAGTAAACACATGTCAAGAGGCACAGGAAGTGGTTTGGGTTTTTCAGATTAAAAGTCTGATTATTATGAACAGATGATCAACTCAAAAAAAAAAAATGATTCAACTCCACATTTCTATCACTTATGTCATAAAAAATCTAATTATTGAGAAACGACTGAGACTTGGGATGAGAATGCAGCTGTTTGATGACGTGTCTCTGTCTCCGTCTCCGTCCCAGTCGGCCTGCTCAGCCCCAGGAACCTGCGGGTCTCAGACGAGTGGTACACGCGGTTCAGGGTGGCCTGGGACCCGGTGGGGGCTCCGGTCCAGGGATACAGGCTCATCTACACTCCTGAGGGTGAGTTCACGTCTGATGTTAAGTTTAGTTCACTTTATTAGTGGCAGTCATTGAAAAGAAAAACAGGTTAATACAAAAACACAACAGGTTCATGTATTTAAACTGGTTTATTCAACCGGGACATGTCTGTATCACATTTGAAATGAGCCAGATACTAAACACGTCATTAATGAGGATTAAAGATGATTCTTTAATTAAATGCACTTTAGTTTTGAGTCGATGTCTCACTCTCCGCTCTCCGTCTCCGTCTCCGTGGCGTCTCGTTGTCCAGGCACCGACCAGCCCATCGACATCTTCGTGGGCGACGTCACCTCCTACACGCTGCACAACCTGCAGCCGGGAACCACCTACGACCTCAAGGTCATCGCTCAGTACACGGGCGGCATGAGCACGCCGCTGGACGGACAGGGAACCACACGTACGTCTCCGTGGTTCTGGTTCAGTTCAGAAGAAAAAACCTTCAAGTGTCTGTTTTAACATTGTGAAATATTTTAAAACAATTTGTGTGTTGAGCTGTGATTTCCCACCCTCTGCAGTGTACCTGAACGTCACCAACATCGAGACCTACAACGTCGGTCACGACAAGTTCTGCATCAAGTGGACTCCTCACCGCGCGGCCACGTCGTACCGGATCAGACTGGACCCCGCCGACCGTGAGTCTCCTTCACTTCTAGACGTTGCAGCTCCATAACAACCAGATCAATGTTTATCTATTTTATATATTTTATTATAAATGTTCTGTTCATTTCATCAGTTTCATGACTGACTGTGTTGCATCGATGAGCGGATCAGCAGCTGTTTTATTAGAGTAAACCAGAGATTAGTGATGTCACGACTGTAGATTTTCTTGGTACGATTATTGTCAGAGAAATAATCACACTGTTACAATTAGAGTTGCACACTTCTGGGAATTTTCAAAGTTGGAAACTTTCCATGGGAATTCACTGGAATATATAGGAATTACGTAACGGAATATATGGGAATTAAGGGGAATATATGGGAATAAAGTGGAATATATGGGAATTAATGGGAATATATGGGACTAAAACAAATATTTAATTCAATTACGTGCAGTCGGAAGATCCCTAAAATGTGAGGAACATACAGCCCCGAGTTGAATTTGCCCGGAATCGTCCTTTAAAGGAGTCAATATCCAGCCCCCTTGGATCGCTTTGGGTAAAACTTATTAATAAAAAAATAAATAAAATCAAAAATACCCTTTTTTAATTCAATTACGAGGTTTTGACTGGTCCGGAAGATCCCGTTGATTCGCCACAGGAAGGACAATGCCTGATGCAGACTCCAAAACATAAACAGCCCCTGGTAGATTTTGAATTTGCCTCCACGGTGAGGTCACCGTAGGAGCAGAATCAAAGATCTCGTGCTTTAGGAAGGCACACCATTGTGTGCTATTCCTGTTCGGAGAAAGAGCCGAAGCGAAAAAACGGCGCCGCTTTCAAACTCCAGCTTTTCAGGCAAGTTTCAACTGAGGTCAAACACCAGTATGCATGTTTTAACAAGAGAAATTGCGATTTCCGGGTGATGACTCCTTTAATGCGATGAAAATAAACCAAACTAAGAGCTTTTGGTTCAAATGGACTGTTTAGTGCACCAGCTGCTCAGTGGATCAGTGACTGGGTCCTGGTCCTGGTCCTGGTCCTGGTCCTGGTCCTGGTCCTGGTCCTGGTCCTGGTCCTGGTCCTGGTCCTGGTGCACGTTCAGGTCCTGAAGGAAGGCGACCTGAGTGAGGAAGCAGCAGGCGGTAACGTGAGCAGCGTCCCAGCAGATGTGAGCAGCTGAAGCCCAGGATGAGCTCATCTGGACGCTGCTGTTTGGGACCCGGTCTAGACTCTTCTTGTTTATCTCCGTCCCTCCCTCTTGTGATTATTACTCGAAGCAGGATGCGAGTCTTGGCCGGGATTGAAAGCCCCCGACCACCAAGTTTTAATTGTGTCTCTGTCTGCAGAGATTACATCCGTTTCAATTACTGCAGGGTCTTTGATTCCCATCTGCTTCGGATTCGCACGCGGACACGGCTTCACAGCTTCACAGCAGAAAAAACAAAAAACAAGAAGGAAAAACTCGCATCAATACTTTAAATATCTAGATGGGAGTCATTAGCGTCTTTTGGGCCGTTACGACGCGTCGCCAGAACAAACAGGGGCGCGCTAGCGTGAGACAGATGGCGAGGAGGTTAACCAGGAATCCTCGGCCGCGGCGAGGAGAAGCAGCAGCAGACGAGTCGACAAATCAGTCAAGTGTTTGTTCTCAAGTGGAACGGCAAACAGCTGAGACGGAGGAGTGGAAAAACCACAGGCTGATATTTCCTCCATATTTAAAAAACAGAAAGAAAGAAGAAGAAGAAGAAGCCATGGAAACACTGGTCGGCTGCCACCGTCTTAAAGGGATAGTTCAACATTTTGGCAAATTGGCCCATCACCATAATCCCTATAGTCATAGCAGTAGGTTCGTAATGTCGGTGCAAAATATTTTTAGAACAGCAGAGCAGAGCCGTGAGCTGCTCAGAGCTACGCTACGGAGACTCATGGGATTTCTTGGTTTCCCTCATCAAACTCATCAAATACACAATCCAACAACTCCACAACGCTCTGGTGGACAAGTTGTGACCTGCACATTCACCACGCTATGAGATAATAACACAACGTTACCACACAGAGTTGTTTTAGAGGGAAATACAGAGACTGTTGATGAAAAACTGTCCCTGAAGGCAACGTGCATCAGAGGTTTTGCATGAATTTCCCTCTAAAACAACTCTGTGTGGTAACGTTGTGTTATTATCTCATAGTGTGGTGAATGTGCAGGTCACAACTTGTCCACCAGAGCGTTGTGGAGTTGTTGGATTGTGTATTTGATGAGTTTGATGAGGGAAACCAAGAAATCCCATAATGAGCCTCCGTAGCTTAGCTCTGAGCAGCTCACGGCTCTGCTCTGCTGTTCTAAAAATAGCTTGCACCAACAATCAAAGGCAACAAACCTACTGCTATGACTATAGGGGTTATTATGGCAATGCACCAGTTTGCCAAAATGTTGAACTGTCCCTTTAAAGAACCAGCTGAGCTGGACGAGACGTTGTGTTTCCATCATAACGTTGTTGATGTTAAAGCTCATTCTGAAGCGGTGGCGTCATGGGAGGAGCCGCCGCGCGCCGGGTGGAGGCCGCTGCTCCAGCTCCACGCCGCCGCCACCCGGCCGGACGCCGCCGCCGCCACCGCCGCCGCTCCGTGGGGCAGCTGCCGCTCTAATAAACAGGCTTTTGTTTGTTTGTGCTGACTAGAGCTCACAGTGTAAATAGGAAACCTTATTATGAATCTATCAGCGCCCGTCACACAGAGATGTAAACACTTGGTTCATCATTTATTTTCCCTCCATTAGCAACGAAACACAACGAGGCGGTCGACGCTCGCCGCTCGCCGCTGGGCTCCAGGTTCCAGCTTTTATTCTGAAACCTGCTCTCTGTGTGTGTGTGTGTGTTTGCTTCCTGTGCAGCTGCCAGTAAAGGCCAGCATGAGATCACCATCCCGGCCGGTCTGCCTCAGTACTGCTTCGACGGCCTCTCTCCGGAGGCGCTGTACACCGCCACCGTGTTCGTCCAGACCCCCAACCTGGAGGGACCCGGGGTCAGCGCCAAGGAGAGGACGCGTGAGTGTCCACCCGCTCAACACTCAACTATTATAATGATAACAATAAATCTATTGTTGTTTCAAATACTTTTATTGTGAAGCAACAACCTTCTTTGGTGTCGATGTTGCCTCATGTCAAATATCAAACATACGTCGCACCAACAAGTGATTTACCGTCATGTACACTGTAAAAAAACACAATAAAAAACTTTAACACACAGAACAAAAGTTAAAAACAAGTGATTGAATAAATGAAATGACAATAGAAGAGGAGATGAGGTGAAATAAAGAGCTAATAAAACCTCTAACTTGTCTCAACTTGGTTTCCAGTCTGTCATTAAGAGAACATTGCATCCTCTCCATCCGCTATCAGTTAAAACAGGCTTTAATAATAAATCTGTTATTATTCATATTAATGCACACTATTATATGTGCTACAGCTGTGAGATAAATGAGAATACACCACAATAGGAAACCTGTAACATACATAACAAAATTAAAAACGTGAGTAAAGAAAAGTGAATATATAAATGAAGTGACAGTCGATACAGAGACAAACTGAAATAAAAAGGAAATAAAACCTCTAATTTAAAGAGATTATCGGTTTCTAATCTGTCATTAAGAGAATATTGAATCCTGTCCAGATGTGCAGAACATCAGTCGGTGCAGTTAACCAGGCTTTAGTAACAAATCTATTGTATTGTATGTGACAAATAAACTCTCTTGACCATTATTCATATTAATGCATAATATTACATGTGCTATTTAAATGAAAGTTAAATGAGAATAAAACAGTGTCAGACACAGTGATCGACAACAAGACACAAAAAAGTGAAGAAAAACATCTTCAGAATTAAAGATAAAGATAAAATAAATAATAATTTGAAAAAGGAATAAATAAAATGAGAACGACAGAGAACCGTGTGTTTTCATGTCATCACTCCATTAGATTCCAGTGTTTTGACTAATTATCCGCTGATTCCAGAGTTTAACGACTGGAAGGATGTTTAGTTTTCCAGCCTGAAGCTGAAATTGAAGTTGTCAGTTTGTGAAACATCAGAGACACGACTCCGACCTTCACGAGTCGCTGAACAGAAACACACACACGCTAACCCAACACACACACACACACACACACGCGGTTACTTCATCTGACAGGCCGCTCCAACACCATGACATCATCATCATCATCGTGTTGACTGTTGTTGTGAATCTATGACATGATGACAGTTTGTGTCTGTTTGTGTTTTTCCCGTAGTGATGAAGCCGACGCCGGTTCCCACCATCCCACCGACCCCGACCCCCCCGCCCACCATCCCCCCAGGATGGGCAGGTAAGAGCCTGAGTCCAGCCCGCTCTGCTCATGTAGATCCTCCAGAACCAGAACCAGAACCAGAACCAGGGTCCAGTTGTTCAAAGGCGTCACATCTAGAAAACAGGTTGTTGTTTCAAAACTAAAACCAGATTCTGAGATCAAGATCACCTGATCCGGTCTTTGTTTCAATCTGGATCAAACCCTCAGTTTGTGTTTGATTATTCCACAAATGAAGAGCTTTTCACCAACTACTGAAGACCTACATGCATTAGTTTTATTTATTAGTTAAACAGCCAGACCAGATGAGATGAAGGAGACGTGTTCGGCCTCTTTTCCACTCATTAAAACAGTTCCCAGTGAAAATACCCCGAGGATCAAACATCCTCTCAGCTCCTGTCCCTTTAAATGCAAATGAGCCACTGCTAGCCCCGCCCCCTTCTACTGGTCCCAGGTCAGGGTGGGGTTATGCAAATTTGAAAACTGATGACATCATAGTCAGATGAACAGCTGGTAAAACCACATGGAGTTCAACCTCAGGAGTCTGAAAGTTATACGTTTTATTTGTCAATTCTCACATTTTGGGGCCAAAAGGCAAAACCAGTCCAGTCTGGATCTGGATCAGACCGGATCAGACCGGTTCCAGTCCACCTGTGTTTTAACAACAGGCAGAAAAGTAAAGATGGATGACATGAAGGATTTCAACATTTTGATCCAGATGAAACTTTCTGAACAACTGAACCCTGGAGAGAAGCAACACAGAGAGGTGATCGACCTCGTGGCACACACAACACACACACACACACACACACACACACACACACACACACACACACACACACAGAGAGAGCCAATCAGACGTTTGATTGATTAGACGATTAAATGTGCATCATGCAGCGAAGCAGCCGCTGCATCACAGACACAAACCAGACTCAGTGACTAATGAGTCGTATCGGTGTAGAGCTCCACTCCTCCATCCATCCATCCCTCCATCCATCCATCCATCCATCCATCCATCCATCCATCCATCCATCCATCCATCCACTCATCCATCCATCTATTCATTGAGGCATCCATCCATCCATCCATCCATCCATCCATCCATCCATCCATCCATCCATCCATCCATCCATCCATCCATCCACATCTATCTATCTAAACCAGACTCAGTGACTAATGATCTATCTATCTATCTATCTATCAATCTATCTATCTATCTATCTATCCATCAATCCATCCTCCATCCTATCTATCCATCTATCATCCATCTATCTATCTATCTATCTATCCATCCATCCATCCATCCATCCATCTATCATCTATCTATCTATCATCTATCTATCTATCTATCTATCTATCCTATCCATCCATCCATCCATCTATCTATCTATCTATCTATCCATCCATCCCTCCTATCTATCTATCTATCATCTATCATCTATCATCTATCATCCATCCATCCATCCATCCATCCATCCATCCATCCATCCATCCATCCATCCATCCATCCATCCATCCATCCATCCATCCATCCATCCCTCCATCCATCCATCCCTCCATCCTCTCTGACCTCAGCACCGTGTGTTTCCGTGGTGTCTCTCGTCTCCGTCTGTCTCGGTTTACAGTTTTTCTCAATCACTTTGGTGCTATTCTCACCTCACTCTTAACATTTGCACAACAGTCAGTGCATTTCTCAAAACAATAGTTACAAACTGCAAAACCTAGTGGACAACCTGCAAAAGCGCATCACTTGCTCAAAATGGATTGTCCATCCGTCAAAAGCAAGTACTTATGTCAGTGAAACTGTCAGTGCCGTCAAAATAAGAAGTCTTGCCATCATCGTTTATGAGCATGATAGTCAAATGGCTTTGTCATGTTTTCATTATGACACTTTATTCTCTATGTGTTTTTCAATGCAAAAAGTGATGATACTACCTGAAAATGCTCAAGACAGCACTATACACTACAGCCATAGTAAGGTTACACATTAGCCTACTGTACTGGAGTAACTAATACTGAATATGTATGTTTCACATTTTTACTGCATATGCTCATTGCAATTCTGATTTGTTCACAGCATCGTGCAACAGAAAAATACACTATCATCTACAACAGACATAAGAAACAGCCTTTGAGTACAACTTACTGTAACATAAATCTGGTCTCTAGTGAAGCCGAAAGTCTAAATGTACAGTACTGTAAATGTACAGTACTGTAAAAAAAAAAAAAAAAAAGATTGTCCCACTGTATCTGACAGTAAAACCTGACACAATGAGCAGTGCAGATTGTTTAGTGCTGAATTACTATCCAATACTATACACACCTGTTCTCCCTGAAATGTTTGAATACAGCGCTTCTCCCAACATTTACAATGAGTTTGACAGATTTTGAAAACTAGTTCAACAATTTTGTATGTGATGACTCAAGCAATGAAATGAGGACTATTAGTTTTTTAGGGAAAGACTATTCAGTGTTGAAAAGTACAGTTCATTTTGACTGATATGACATAAGCAAATGATAATGTTATAAAACAGCAGAGAATTGTATGAAAGCAACTGATACATGTCCAAAAGCATTTGCAATTTGTTCAGAGGAAGGAGAAACTGCTACGATGATGTGCACAAATGACTACATGTTGTGGAGGTTGAACTAATAGTTATGAGAACCTTCATTCTGATCTGAGAATAGCACCAAAGCAATTGAGAAAAACTGTAAATCCCTCTCTCTCCTCACTTGGAGCCTAATGAAGCATCTCCAAAGATGTTTTCTCCCTCTTCTTCTTCTTCTTCTTCTTCTTTTTCTCCTTTTTCTTCTCCTCCGTAATGAAAAGCAGGATGAAAAGCAACACAACAAGTATCTGTGACCACATGAAGGCAGCGCGAAATGTGATTGTAGTTGAACTTAAATAAATTGGCCCATCTGTCTGCAGTATATTCCACAGGGGCAATTCAGCCCAGATGCAGATCCAACAGGTTGCTGATGTTTGACTGAGATGGAACTTAATGAAATCTCTCTCTGTGTGGATCATCTTTTCATTCAAAGCTGCTCCAGACTCTGGATCTTCTGGATCCGACTGGTGCCAGCGGTGGATTAATAGCCACCACATGTTGTGTTGTGTTGTGCGACATGACAGCGAAGTCGTTTCCCGTCACCGACCGACCGAGCAGCGATCCGACAGCTTTAGGTGTTGAAACATAAAAACAGAGCCGGTCCCCAAAAAGAAATCAGTTCATAAAAAAAGCTGTTTATAATAAAAAAAAAATGAGGAGAGGATGAGGAAGATTACAAAGCGAGGCCGCGGCCGCGTCGCATACGGCAAAGATTATGTGGAGCTTTTTTACCCAGTTCGTCGTCTGAGAGGAGCCCATTAACAAGATCTGACTCTCAGCCCTTCTGCTCGCCAAATGTTCCTGCTTTTGTTTTATCGGTGGAACCATAATTACTATACAGTACACGACCCCATCCCATCCCATCACGTCACTTCTCTCCCTCTCAATCGTTCTGTTCTGTTTTGTTTTGTTGCCTGCCGACTCCTCTTTAATGCGCCGCGGCTCGCAAGCAATCATCGCTGCCGTGTGATGCTGCTGTTATTCTCTCTGCTGGTGTTTGTGGGATGCTCTCCTGAGGTCTGGCTCCTCACATCCTTTTATTGAAGTGTTGCTTTTTTTGTTGTTTTGTTTCTTGCCACCTCCAGTTTGCAAAGGTGCCAAAGCAGATGTGGTGTTCCTCATCGACGGCTCCTGGAGCATCGGGGAGGAGAGCTTCAACAAGGTCGTTCACTTCGTCTCCGGGATGATCGGAGCCTTCGACGTCATCGGACCCTCAGGGATGCAGGTTGGTGTCGGAGGCTTCTCTGATCGATAGAGACGCTCAGATTCAATCAGATGTGATCAATAAGATCAAAAAACAGCAGAAGAGAGTCAGTCAGTACTTCAAATAGAGATACATTAAAGGGATAGTTCAACATTTTGGCAAGTTGGCCCATTGCCATAATCCCTATAGTCATAGCAGTGGGTTTGTTACGTTTAATTGTCGGTGCAAGCTGTTTTTAGAACGGCGGAACAGAGCCGTGAGCTGCTCAGAGCTACGCTACAGAGGCTCATGGGATTTATTGGTTCAAACTCATCAAACTCATCAAATACACAATCCAACAACTCCACAACGCTCTGGTGGACAAGTTGTGACCTGCACATTCACCACGCTATGAGATAATAACACAACGTTACCACACAGAGTTGTTTTAGAGGGAAATTCATGCAAAACCTCTGATGCACGTTGCCTTCAGGGACAGTTTTTCATCAACAGTCTCTGTATTTCCCTCTAAAACAACTCTGTGTGGTAACGTTGTGTTATTATTATTACCAAGAAATCCCCTGAGCCTCCGTAGCGTAGCTCTGAGCAGCTCACGGCTCTGCTCCGCCGCTCTAAAAATAGCTTGCACCGACAATTAAAGGTAACGAACCTACTGCTATGACTATAGGGATTATTATGGTGATGGGCCAATTTGCCAAAATGTTGAACTATCCCTTTAACACTCTGCTTGTGTCCTTGTTTTGGTTTTAAATGCATACACATGCTGTATTTTTTATGCATATATTAAAATCTTTAGAAGTATATTGTAACTTAGTCACATCTTGTAATGATATCCAAGTGGCGGAGTGAAGCATCTGTTTCCCTCCCTGATGAGGATCTTTGAAGGAACGGAGCCTGGAGGTTGTTTCACATCACTTCCAGAAGGTTCGGAGCAGTTTTTCCAGAATCTCCAGAGACTCTTCATCTGAATTAGAAAAGAAAAAAGAAAAAAGGAAAAACGCTCCGTCCACTGCAGAATATAAAAAGACTTTATATGCAGCTTTATATCGAAACCAAAAAACCAGATATGGCGCAGTGAAGCAGATTTTATTATCAGCTGTATTTATCTACATTAATGTCTTGGATTGTAGACGTTGTGTTGTGGGAAAAACTTTAATCGTGTGTTGTGTTTGTGTTGTGTTTCCCAACAGGTGTCGTTCGTGCAGTACAGCGACGACGCCAAGACCGAGTACCGGCTGAACGCCTACCAGGACAAAGGAATCACCATGTCTGCCACCAACCTGATCCGCTACCGAGGAGGAAACACCAAGACAGGTTCGATGCCACGAGGACGCCGCCACCGCTGCGTTGTCGTCATTGTCTTGTCTTTGTTGTGTCGTAGCTCAACGTCTCTCCTCTGCTTCTCCTCTGCCGAGCAGGCGTGGCCCTCAAACACACCTACGACAAGGCCTTCTCCGTGGAGAACGGCATGAGGAGGAACGTCCCCAAGGTCGTCGTGGCGATCACAGACGGACGGTCCCAGGACGAGGTGAAGAAGAACGCCGCCAAGCTTCAGCACGCAGGTAACGGCCATGACGCTTCATCTGTGATTTAAAACTGATGAAGTTTATGAAACGATGTATTTAATGTTGTAGCCGGTTGATCTGGAGGAACCACCGATCCAGCCGATCCTGACTCTGACTCAAATCCTGACTTTAATCCTGATCCTGACTCAATCCTGACTAGGTCTTTGATTCTAATCCTGTTTCTAATCCTGAGTCTGACTCTTTGATCCTGACTCTGATCCTGACTTTGATCCATATCTTGATCCTAATCCGGACTCTGATCCTGACTTTGATTCTAATCCTGACTCTGGTCCTGATCCTGACTCTAATCCTGACTAGGTCTTTGATTCTAATCCCGAGTCTGACTCTTTGATCCTGACTCTGATCCTGACTTTCATCGTGACTAGGTCTTTGATTCTAATCCTGACTGTTTGAACCTGACTCTGATCCTGATCCCATCTCTAACTCATATCCTGATCCCATCTCTGACTCTGGTAACTCTGACCTTGACTTGAATCCTGACTCCAGATCTTGATCCTGATGCTGATCCTGAATCAAATCCTGACTTTCATCCTGACCAGGTCTTTGATTCTAATCCTGACTGTTTGAACCTGACTCTGAATTTTATCCTGACCCCAAATCTAATCCTGACTCTGACTCTAATCCTGATCCTGACTCTGGCTCTAATCCTGACTCTAATCCGGACTCTGATCCTGACTTTGATCCATATCTTGATCCTGACTTTGATTCTAATCCTGACTCTGACTCTGATCCTGATCCTGACTCTGACTCTAATCCTGATCCTGACTCTGACTCTAATCCTGACTCTAATCCTGACTCTGACTCTAATCCTGATCCTGATCCTGACTCTGACTCTAATCCTGACTCTAATCCTGACTCTGACTCTAATCCTGATCCTGATCCTGACTCTAATCCTGATCCTGACCCTGATCCTGGCTCTGTGTCCCGTCCTCAGGTTACAGCGTCTTCGCCATCGGCGTTGCTGACGTGGACTTCGTGGAGCTGCAGGCGATCGGCAGTAAACCCAGCGAGAGACACGTCTTCGTGGTCGACGACTTCGACGCCTTCGACACCATCAAAGAAAACCTCATCACCTTCATCTGTGAAACGGCGACGTCATGTGAGCTCAACTCCGACTCAACTCAGACTAACTTTAATCTTTAGTTTATGAATCAGCTGTTGAACTTCCCCCTCCTGTGTCGTCCTGCAGCCTGTCCACTCATCTTCCTCAACGGATTCACCTCCCCCGGCTTCAGGATGCTGGAGGCCTTCAACCTGACGGAGAAGACCTACAGTTACACCAAAGGCGTTTCCATGGAGCCCGGCTCCTTCAACAGCTTCACCGCGTACAGACTCCACAAGAACGCCTTCCTGTCTCAGCCCACAACGTGAGTCCACGTCACACAGCTTCCGTTTTTATTGAGGTGCATTTGACCAAAGCTGCGGCGCATCAGAGCAACTGTAGGTCCAACCTTAAAGGGATAGTTCAACATTTTTGTCAAATTGTCCCATCACCATAACCCCTATAGTCACAGCAGTAGGTTTGTTACCTTTAATTGTCAGTGCAAGCTGTTTTTAGAACGGCGGAGCAGAGCCGTGAGCTGCTCAGAGCTACGCTACGGAGGCTCATGGGATTTATTGGTTCAAACTCATCAAACTCATCAAATACACAATCCAACAACTCCACAACGCTCTGGTGGACAAGTTGTGACCTGCACATTCACCACGCTATGAGATAATAACACAACGTTACCACACAGAGTTGATTTAGAGGGAAATACAGAGACTGATGATGAAAAACGTGTTCCCTTGAAGGACAGTTTTTCATCAGACAGTTTTCTGTATTTCCCTCTACAACAACTCTGTGTGGTAACGTTGTGTTATTATCTCATAGCGTGGTGAATGTGCAGGTCACAACTTGTCCACCAGAGCGTTGTGGAGTTGTTGGATTGTGTATTTGATGAGTTTGATGAGGGAAACAAAAAAAAATCCCATGAGCCTCCCTAGCGTAGCTCTGAGCAGCTCACGGCTCTGCTCCGCCGTTCTAAAAATAGCTTGCACCGACAATTAAAGGTAATGAACCTACTGCTATGACTATAGGGGTTATGGTGATGGGACAATTTGACAAAATGTTGAACTATCCCTTTAACTTCACTATGAAGCTTCTGTTCTTTAATCTCCTGATGCAGCAGCTCAATCCTGCTCCATCACTGAACCCTGAAAATGTCAAAGTGTCAAAGAATGATAAATATTAAATATTTGATCCACCTACATTAGATTTAACTGTACTTATAGAAAGTATTATTTCTTCTAAAAACATTAAATAGAAATAGATTTTGCTGCATTTAAATGTCAATACATGTTGGCGATATTGAGCAGGACGTGTCCAGTATCTGTTCCTGTCGGTGCCGTGCAGCTGTGTTCACACCGTCTGAGCTCAGTCTCTGCACAAACTGGGTCAGTGGATTTACGACGGCGTGCGATATGAGGTCAGGCTGAGCTGCAGGCAGGTCGCAGGTCGCCGGCCGCGGGGTTCGGCCTGTCAGACCGCGAGAGCTGAGGCTGCAGAACGCCCCGCAACCGACTGACCGCAAAATAGACTGTGAAGTCTGGCGTCCTGCATCCAGAACATCACACGCTACAGCAGCGAAGTGGAGGAAAAAAACCAGCTTGAGTTCTGACTGTTTACCAAGTTTTGACTTTTTCCAAAATGTGTAGTGACATCAGAGCGACAAATAGGAAACATCCTGCTTTAATACAATAACTGAGGCCGGGGCCGGGGCGGGACAGACAGGGTTTCCTCAAATCCTTCTCCCAACAACAAGTAGCAGGAGTCCAGAGTAGAAACACTTCATCACAGAGCGGAGATAGAGCTGGAGGTAACACAGCTGCTGCTGCTGCTGCCGTGGCAACACCGCTCTTTATCTCTACGCTCTTCGTTTTCTCTGTGTTTCTCTCAGTTCAATTCAAATTTTCTTTATTGGCATGAATGCCATAAGAACTTCAAGAATCAATGAAACAAAATGAATACAACTCAAATATCTATATATGAAGAGCTCTTTTCCAAAACGCTATAAATCCATTTTAATAGTTTTCCAGAAAATGACATTTTTTACCTAGACCCACCCATTTTGTTAATATTCAATGTATCCTGTTTAAAATGATTGTTGGCTCAGTTATTGAACAATGATTATTAAATCCAACAACAATATTGTTGATAAAAAATGAAAAAGTTTATTTATTTTTTCAAAACGAAACTATAAATCCACATTTAAAAAAAAAAACTGATGGTTTCTGTCTTGAAAAACCAACCAACAAAAAAAAGAGAACATCACTGAGTTGCCCGCACAATGACTCTGTGTGCTCATGTTGCTGTAAACAAAAATACGTCTTTGCTGTTAAAAAAAAAAAAAAAAAAAAATCGATCGTTGATTCGGAGGACAGCCAGCATTACAGGTGGGGGGCGGGCGCCTACCGTATGCGGGGGCTGTGGGGGTATACTTAACGGCCCAGTGTCCACCACATAAACAGATACAGTAATTAACACAGAACCCAGAAACTACTGAATGAATGACTGAAAACAAACCTCTGTTCAGCGCACCGCTGAATGGATGTATGCATGGAGCGCTGCGCTCATAGAATTCTGAGGAGAGGGAGGAGATGTCGCGTTTTGGCTAAAAATAGATCTCTGCACCTTGCGGTGCCTTTTAAACAGGGAAATGTAGCGATTTTTATATGCAAAAGATTGGGTGTCATTTTAGTATATCCAGCTCTCTCTTTTTACAAGATTGATTAGGCAGTATAATGAATAAAATATATACACATAGTTCATATTGGACAAATACATACAACACTGCCACAAAAAATGGAAAATGCGATGCATACGAGACGTCTTTGTCCCTGGTCAGGCTTTAGAATAGGATCAAATACACAGAATACAATAAATACAATGATACAAATACAGTGGATAATACAGTGAACATGAATAAAAAAACACAGATTAAACAATTACACAAGTTATATCTAACATTAAACATTAATAAAGTAGATAGATAGATAGATAGATAGATAGACAGACAGACAGACAGACAGACAGACAGACAGACAGACAGACAGACAGACAGACAGACAGACAGACAGACAGACAGACAGACAGACAGACAGACAGACAGACAGACAGACAGACAGACAGACAGACAGACAGAACTATCTTTATAAATGGTGGAGACTTTCATCAGTTCATCAACATGTTTCTCTCTTTCTCTCCGTCTGATGAACAGAGAGGTCCACCCTGACGGCCTCCCCCACGCCTACACCATCATCCTCATGTTCCGCCTCCTCCCCGACACGGGCTCCGAGGCCTTCGACATCTGGCAGGTGTCCACCAAGGACCACAAGCCCGAGACCGGCGTCACCATTGACCGTAAATATCGTCCTCTCTCTGTCCTTCCTCTCTGGTGTGTGTGTGTGTGTGTGTGTGTGAAGTGAGAAATGTGCGGAGCAGCTGTGGCCCGTTGCGTCCTATCTGATGTTGAACCGAGCTGAGAGGGGTGTAATGAGCCGGCCGTGCCCTCCAGCTGCTTCGCTCTCACTTGATAAGCGAGACGACTCAGCTTTCCCCCCAAGAAGCTTATGTCATCGGCTCAGCTGGGCTCAGCTGGCTCCAGTCAGGCCGCGGTTTCAGCCTGTCAGCACGCCGCTCCGCCGGGCTTCAGCGCCGGCCCTCGCTCTGCTGCTCCAGAAACAGTTTGTTGGACGACAGCGAGGTTCAGATTCTCCACAGAGAGAAACTCCACATGAGGAAAAGGAGCGGAGCAAACTCTGCACAGGAACTAGGAAGTCTTCACCTCCCAGCTCCAGAGTCCTCGTTCTGGTTAAACCAATGACTAGTAACTAGTTCCAGGGAGAATGGAGGCTCTCTGCCTTCCACCTGGCGTCTCTTGGCTGAAAACCAACCTCCGACCCAGTGTCCCAGCTCTCGTCACACGAATATTTGTTCTGAGATTGAAGAAAATTACTTCCTAGTTAATGTGATATGTTCAAATTAGGACCAATGGCATGAATTTATGGAAATATTGTCAAGAAAATTCTAGTAAAAAGACTTTTTAAAAAAAAAAAAAAAAAAAAGTGATACAAATTTTCACCAAAAAAGTAGAAAAAAAATCTATAAAAAAGTGGTAAGAATTCTAAAAAAAGAAAAAAAATTCTCAAAAAAGTGGCAAAATTTTCAAAAAGTTTTTAAAAATTTCTAGAAGAAACTAGTAAAATTTCTTTTAAAAAGTTCAAAGAAAATTTTAGAAAAAGTGAATTAAAAGGTAAAAAGGTAAAATTTGTCCAAAAAAAGTTTTAAAGAAAAGACTTCCTAGTTGTTCAAATTAAGGCCAATGGTGTTAATTTGTGGAAATATTATTGAGAAAATTCTGGAAAAAAACTTTTTTATAAGAAAAAAGTAATGAAAATTTTCAAAAAAAATAAATAAAAGTTTTTTTTAAATCTAGAAAAAAGTGATAAGAATTCTAAAAAAAATACATTTTCAAAAAGTTTTTAAAAATTTTATAGGAATCGAGTAAAATTTCTTTAAAAAAAAAAAGTTAAAGAAAAATCTAGAAAAAGTGGTTAAATTTCTCAATTAAAAAAAAAGTAAAATATTTTCAAGAAAAAAGTGGTAAAATTTCTCCACAACAATTCTAAAGAAAGTGGTAAAATTTCTAAAAAAAAAAAAAGATTAAAGAAAAGTCTCGAAGTAGTGGGTACATTTCTAAAAAAAACAACAAAAAAGTTAGAAAAAACTAATAAAATTTTAAAAAAGTCATAAAATTTCAAGAAAACGTTGGGGACCCCCTTGACCTCTCTCAAGGACCCGTGAGGTCTTTGAAAAACACAGTTACAAAGTGCTAGAGATGAAAAGATGATAACGGCGGTATTCCCGTCGCTGGTCGAGACGAGATCTAGAAGACGGAGAAAAGCGTAGGGTCAAACGAGATGAGACTGGACCGAAGGATTCAGTCGACCTCGGTCCGACCGCTGGTGGAGGTTGAGGAGCGAGGAAGACGAGGCAGCGTTGACGCTCCAACGGCAGCGTCACCTGTGACCTCATCAGAAAGGGCCAGCGTCGAAGCAACATCTGGATCAGACCGCAGTTGTTTTGGAAACAACGCGCTGCAGACACACGCAGCTACAATCCAGCTCTTTGTTCAGCAGCATCAAAGTTTTGTCTAGAGAGAAAAAAAAAAAGAAGATGAAATAAAAGTTGTTGAGCGTGGGAGTGGAAACCTGGAGACGGAGCGGCGAGGAACCGCGAGGAACCGGGAGGAACCGGGAGGAACCGGGAGGAACCGTGAGGAACCGGAGCCTCAGCAGGTTCTGGGTTCATAACCAACCGTCTCAGATCAGCTCATTACCTGATATCCATAAACATTAGATCAGAACAAACGTTTGCACAGAGTCACACGTGAAGTCGTCGTCTGGACGGCGAGCAGCGTTGACGTGGCTCCAAACCGTTACGTAACTCTTCACACGCGTTAAAACAAAAACACATTGTGTTAGTTTAGGGCAGCAGATCGGTTTACTAATCATACAGCGAGGAGAGCTGCTCGCCATGGAAACTGTTGCCTCACGTCTGCTGCAGCCCAGCGCCCGGGCTGGGACCGCAGCGTTGCATTGTGGGAACTCTAGGTTCTGTTTTCGCTCTCAACCGTCCTGCACCGTGCACGCTGAGGCTCATGGGAAATGTAGTGAAAACACTTTGCGTTCCAAAACTCCTCGTTGTCCCTTTAAAGTATCTATGAATGTAGAACCTTCACAGGAAGGAACCTTTAGGATTAAATAATTGTGGCGTTTAATAATGTGATTAATTGCGAATTGTGAAGTCCATTAATTAAAATGAGCAAATCAAAGCAGCAGGTCGGTTCTAACAACGCTGTCCAGGTGGTGTGAGCGTGCATGAGATCTCATGTAACAGTGTTTTCAACTTTATTGCTTGATTTTCATATGAATCACATGTACTAATAATAACGTGTGTGTGTGTGTGTGTGTGTGTGTGTGTGTGTGTGTGTGTGTGTGTGTGTGTGTGTGTGTGTGTGTGTGTGTGTGTGTGTGCGTGTGTGTGTGCTCAGCCTCCAGTCAGTCGGTGTCCTTCTACAACAAGGACGAGCGTGGAGACATCCAGAGGGTGACGTTCGACAACGACCAGGTCAAGAGGATGTTCCACGGCAGCTTCCACAAGGTAAACATCCACCTCCGGTCTGGGTCTGGATCTGGGTCTGGATCTGGATCTGGACCTGGGTCTGGGTCTGTGGTCTGGGTCTGGGTCTGGGTCTGGGTCTAGATCTGGGTCTGGGTCTGGATCTGGGTCTGGGTCTGGGTCTGGGTCTGGGTCTGGGTCTGGGTCTGGGTCTGGGTCTGGATCTGTGGTCTGGGTCTAGGTCCCAGCGCTGGGTGTCAGTGTGACTGAGGCCTGAGGTTCCTAGTATGTTGTACATTGCAGAGCTGTGTCCTGGAGCAGCAGATGGAGGTTCTGCTCTGCTCTGCAGCTGTAAAACTCAGAGCGTGTGACGCTGCTGCTGGAGACTGGAGCTGAGTTTTATTACCATCACTACAGAGGCTGCCGTGTTTTCACCTTGTGAGTGTGTGTGAGTGTGTGTTTCTGTGCTCGGAGCTCATGGGTGACCGTGACGACGGAGCTGCTGTGAACCTGTGGATGTTTCCCTTTCTTTTCCTTCTTGACCCGGAGCTTTTTATAACGTTTCTCCTAAATCCGTCTGAAAGTCAAACGTGATCAAACTGAAGCTCTCGGGGGATTAGTTTAGTTTAGTTTAGTTTGGTTTGGTTTGGTTTAGTTTACTTTAGGTTAGGTTAGTCTGGTTTAGTTTAGTTTAGTTTAGTTTTCAGTCCTCTGGGTTTTAATCCTAATCCTGTCTGTCTGAAGTCCATTTCACCAGGAGACACTGAACTCTTGACTGAGCGTCTTAATCCACCGGCTTCAGTTTGTGCTGAACGCTGCTGACTCAGCTGGATGAGAACTAGCAGGAAGTCATTCACATCACTGAATCAGGTTTTTGACGTATTTAACGTGATGTAAAAGCACCAACTTTTTTATTTATGTCAAAGTGAAGCCGTGGATTCCAAGAGCTGGCTTCTTGTCTTTTCTCTCTGTCTGGATTCGTCCTGACGTGGACGCTCCATAAGCTGCTCTTATATGGGGGGAGGGGGGGCAGTGGCGGTGGGGGGTAGTGGTGGTGGTGGTGGTAGGGGCCGACTGCAGGGGGATTCCTGTGGTCGTACCTCCCAGCATGCCTCAGTGCGCTGCAGTGTCTGCAGGCTGCAGGGCGAGATGTGATGTGAGTGTCAGCAGAGAGGAAGATTTAAGAAGCTGCCCCCCCCCCCCCCCCCTCCCCCTCCTCCTCCTCCTCCTCCAGACATCAGTTATTCCTGACGTCTTCTTCTTCCCCCTCTTGTCTCTTTGCTCCGTCTCTCTCTGTTTCTTTCCCTCTGGCAGGGAAACGGAGACGCTGGAGGAATTTAAACTTTTATTTCTTGAGAATCGCTTTAAACAGAAACAAAAAAAAGACACAGAAACGAGTCTGTGTAAAAAAATCCAACTGGGATGAACAAAGTTCTTCAGAGGGAATGTTTCTGGATCGAGTCCCACGCGTTTGTTTCAGATGTGATGAAACGACGTAGAGGAGAAAGTGAAGCAGACTTTGTTGCCTGACGGTGAAATTCCTCCCACAGCTCAGCTGAGAGCACAGAGGTCAGAGGTCAGAGGTCGCGCCGTTAACCCCAGGTCTCAGTTTCTTGCCCGAGGACACAGGTTGGACACAGAGGTTAAAAAGCTTCAACACCTTCCCTCCGGTCTCTACCTGCTGGACAGGTGACGAGGAGCTGAGTTTCTATTTCACCTAGAATAAAAAACTGGTCATGGAAACGCCTTCATTTCACAAAAACATCTCAAATATCACTAAAACAGTTGAGGTGGTGGTGAGATGAGGAGTCTCACGGCTCAGTGCACGCATCCCGGCTCATCCAGAAAGTTTGTATCCATAGAGATGGACCCGAACCCCAATACGTCATTCTGAAGTACACAAATAGAAAAAGAAAGAAATAGAAACATTTGGATGCGTGTTTTCAACAGGATGTTGAGTCAAATAGATCATTAGTCAACACCAGAAATACACAAATATTTGTTCTGAGACTGAAGAACATTACTTTTTTATACTTTTAAATTGGGGCCAATTTCTCCAAAAATATTTAAACATTTCTAGGAAGAAGTGGTAAAAATTCTCACAAAAAAAGTAAGAAGTAAAACAGTAAAACTGTTCTCAAAAAAAAGAGGTGGTGAAGAAGTGGTAAAATTTCTCGTAAAAAATGTTGAAAATAAAAATAAAAAAGTAAAAATTTTCTAGAAAAAAAGTGGTAAAATTTCTAAAACAAAAAAGTTTTTTTTAAATCTAGAAAAAAGTGGTAAAATTTCTTGTAAGAGATGTTCAAAATAAAAAAAGGTAAAATTTCCAAAACAAAAAAGTAAAAAAAAATCTAGAAAAAGTAATAAAAAATAAAAAAATAAATAAAAAATTAGAAAAAGTGGTAAAAAAATTTAAATAAATTAAATTAAATCTGGAAAAGTGGTAAAAATAAATAAATAAAAAATCTATTAAAAAAAGTGGTAAAAAATTTTAAAAATAAAATAAAATCTAGAAAAGTGGTAAAATTTCAAGAAATAAATTGGGGACCCCCTTCAGATCTCTCAAGGACCCCTAGTGGTCCCCGGACCTCACCTTGAGAACCACTGGTTTAGATAACTGACAGATTAATCCATAACGTAAATAATCGTTAGTTAAAATCAATAACAGCAACAGCTGGAGACGCCCGTCGTCCTCTAAGTGAAGTCTTACAGGAAGGTAGTTTAAGAGAATGATGGGATATCATGAGACCAGACTTTATGAGACAAACACCTTTTAAACGGAAAAACCTGCAAATAGCAACTTGTACTTTTCCGAATTTTCAGAAATATCGCTTTAATTTTGCGAAAACCTTGTGATGGAAACGCAGCTCCAGTCTGACGGCGCTAATCCTCTCTCCTCCTCCGTCAGCTCCTCACCAACCAGCTCCTCTCGTCCTCCTCCAGATGTTTCACCGCAGCAGCAGCCAGAGCCTCAGAGCTGCTGCTGCTGCTGATACCTGGACACGTTGTTACCCATCAGCCCTCTGGCCGAGCGCCGCCGCCGCCGCCGCCGTGAGGAGTCTGTGGTGTCTTCAGTCTTCAGCCTCAGCAGCATGAAGCATGAATCAACCTCTCTCTGTCCGACCGCAGCTCCTTTAACGTGTGAACTCCCTCCGGTCCGCTAGGAAACCGATCCGCCGCTCCTCCGTCCATCCATCACGCTGCTGCGGCGGCTGCTGGCTGCTGGCTCCGCGATGTGTTTTTAATGGGAGCTTGGAAGCGGACGGAGCGGCTCGGTGACTCAGATACATCAGCGCTGGTTTTCACAGGATTATTGGATCATAATAAAAAAGATAAAAATGTGTTGAACACAAACCAGACGTTCTCTCCTGTGTTTGTGTTCACCTCCTGTCAAACAGCAGATCCGCTAGAAAAACAGATTCCTCTCGTAAAAAAAAAAAAAAAAAAGACCTGATGGGAAATCTCAGACAAATTGATAAGTCGTGATTGATCAAAACAAACTCCAAACGCTGGACGATGAGCGGAGTCGAGCGTTTGGTTTTACAGGAGTTTCCTCCGACTCTCTGAGGGTTTTCCAGCCTGAGCTCGGATTCAGACTCTTCTGGCTCGAACCCGATCACATGTTAAACACTGCTGCAGCTTCAAGTCTGAACCAATCAGTGCTGCTTCTGGCTTTAAAGGGATGTTTCAACATTTTTGCCATAATCCCTATAGTCATTAAAGCATTACTTTTAATTGTCGGTGCATGTTGTTTTGAGATCGGTGGGGCAGAGACGTGAGCTCTGCACGGTGCGGAACTTTCACTTTTTCCTCATCGAATACACAATCCAATGACTCCACAACGCTCTGGTGGACAAGTTGTGACCTGCACAGTTGTTTTAGAGGGAAATTCATGCAAAACCTCTGATGCACGTTGCCTTCAGGGACAGTTTTTCATCAACAGTCTCTGTATTTCCCTCTAAAACAACTCTGTGTGGTAACGTTGTGTTATTATCTCATAGCGTGGTGAATGTGCAGGTCACAACTTGTCCACCAGAGCGTTGTGGAGTTGTTGGATTGTGTATTTGATGAGTTTGATGAGGGAAACCAAGAAATCCCATAATGAGCCTCCGTAGCGTAGCTCTGAGCAGCTCACGGCTCTGCTCCGCCGTTCTAAAAATAGCTTGCACCGACAATTAAAGGTAACGAACCTACTGCTATGACTATAGGGATTATGGTGATGGGGCAATTTGCCAAAATGTTGAACTATCCCTTTAAAGAGAATCCACTAACTGCTCTGACAGAACCTGGTTCGTCTGTAGAAGCTGCAGAGCGTCTCTTCTTCTTCCTCCTCCCTCCTGGGACGTCTCGGTGTCTCTGCGGTCTCGTCAACATGTCTCAGCGTTTCCGCAGACGCTGACTGTCGGACCGCGGCCCGCGCGCCGCGCTGCCAGCGTGGTTTTGTAAGAGCAGCGGCTTCTCCTGTACAGTTGGACCGGGTCCTGACTGAGCTCCGAGCTTCGGAGAAGAAGCCGTAGTACAGTCAGCGCCCGCGGCCCGGCTCGGCTCGGCTCGCCACAGGATGACATCATGACGAGATGTGGCTGAGCGAGCGACGGAGAGAGAAGGAGAAACGCTGCCACTGTCCACTGGGATGGAAGGAATGATCTAGACTGATCCAGCTGGACCAGGACCAGGTCCAGGACCAGGACCAGGACCAGGACCAGGCGGAGGCTGATACGCATCGAGGTCGTTCTCGGCTCTGATCCTGATTCTTCTTCTTCTTCGGAGCTCAATCGAGTTCCGATCTGAGACCAGCGTCGTCTCTATCGCATGTAAAGATCAGAGCGGCTCATTCTGTGGAAATCTGGGATCAGTTTTTCAGCTGGAAGGCAACATGAGGTCACCGTGACGATGGCTGATCTCAGCCCCCCCACGCCGACTAAACACAGACGGCTGGATCGCATCAGGGCCGACACACGATCGGCTTCATCAGTTCAGCTTCGTAAAAGATTGAATTTTCTTTCATAATTGTACATTTTCTGCATAATTACATGGACTGAAACCCTGTTAGGTTCTGTTACAGCAAACAAAGGTTTACTTTCATCTTGTTCAGCGCGGAATGGACCTTTATCTCATTTCAAACATGACGGGAGTTAAGGTTAAGGTGTTTTATTCCCATGCATTTTTATTTTCTGTTCCAAACTTAATTACGAAAGGAAGACAAAAGACCTCATCGTTTGAAACACTCTTAGAAATAAGGGTTCTAAAAGAGTCCTTCTAGAAGGGCGGAGGCTCAAGCCAGAATCATTTGCTTCTGAAAACCCCTTTTTTTAAACTAAGGGTTCTAGGAACAAAAAAAGGTTCTCCTATGAAGACAAACTGAAGAACCTTTTATGGTTCTAGTTGGCACTTTTCTTTCTAAGAGTGTAGATTATCGTCTCTCCTGGAGCCACCATGTTGATGGTGAACAGAAAACAGAAAGTCTTTTTACAGGAAATTGAACAGACAAATGTTTGCATCAACACCATGAGGCCAAATTTATTTTTAAACGTGCAAAAAAAACAACAGACTTGTTGTGCGAAGGCGTCTTGGCTGCAGTAGAACCTGTTCAGGACCGTCCCGACTCTAGAGCCGAAGTCACCTGCAAAGTTTTGATCATCGAGTGTTTCTGCACAAAAGAAGGAAAAAAAAGGTTCAATCATTGTGCAGTCGTTCTTTTACGGCGCTGTGGATATTTTTTTAAATAATCCTGGGTTTTAAAAATGCTGCTTATTCTGGGCGTCACATCTCTGGACTCCTCAGCGCATGGTTCACTGGTCTTCAGTCTGAATGACTTGTCTTTTTTGTTGTTTTTGATGGAGTTTTAAATGCTTTCTGCATCCGTTAATCTCTCTGGTGGACGCTCCCATTTTTGTTCAGCGTGCGAGCTTTTTCCTCCCGTTGCTCTTAAATGTTTGTCGGCCTGTGGACAGCGAGCCAGAGCCTTTCCTCCTGTTGGTTCTGAGTTGTGTCAGTAAAAGCCGAAGGTTTCTTGGCTTCTTTTCAACGTGACTCAACAAGAGGAAGACGTTTTCAAGTCGTTGAGAGATCAAAGCACCAGCGAATGAGTTTCTATACGATCGTCACTCGCTCCAAACTTTCATTTCCTTCGGTGTCTGTTAGGAGCGATGAAGCCTTCCTCCTCCTCCTCCTCCTCCTCCTCCTCCTTCTTTCTGAATGAATGGATGGAGAGGAAGTGCAGCTCTTCCTCTGTGTGAACCTCGTACATTCCTGCAGCGCTCCAGCCGCTCGTCCAGCCTCACCTCATAATCTACAGCCAACGGGATAAAAACCAGACACAAGAATGCACCAATAAAATCTCCTCTTCTTCTTCTTCTTCTTCTTCTTCTTTCCTCTCTGCAGCTCCACATCATGGTGTCGTCCACCGGCGTCAAGCTCAACGTGGACTGTCAGGAGGTGGCGGAGAAGCCGATCAAGGCGGCGGGGAACACGTCCAGCGACGGCTACCAGGTCCTGGGCAAGATGTCCAAGTCCATGGGCTCCAAGGGCGAGTCGGCCACGGTGAGTCACAGGTTCATCTGTCGTCATGTCGGTGCAGAGAGGAGTCGGTAATAACCAGTTACATCAGGTTTCTATCTGTTTGATACGTTTTTACACTATGAGCCACAGCTCGTCTGGTTTTGGTCTTTTAATTGACCTGTAAGTCAGAACAACAACAACAACAACAACACAGCGAGGCGTCTTGATGTCGTTACAGCTCTGGACTGTGGAAGAGTGTTAATATCTTTAAAATAAAACTGAAAACTTACCTTTTAGTCTTGCTCTTAACTGAATATCTCTTTTAATTATTGTTATTCAATCAATCAAATTGTATCTTTTACAGCCAGACCCAAAGTGCTTCCACAACAAAGCAATAAAACAAAACAATACATAAAACACAATAAAGTGCTGCTGGGTGTTAAAAGCCAACATAAGAACACCTGTTTTTGTTATTACTTATTTTACCATTATCATCATCTACTATGTTTTAGCATCTTTTTTATTTGATTCAGTTATGTACGTATTTATTTATCTCATTCCTTTTATTTGTTTTTGTATTATTCACCTTTATGTGTCCAGGCAGCTGTTTGTTCTCTTTTACACCTCATTTTTTAACTCCAGTGTTTCCCAATAAGATACACAGCGTTTCTTAGGTTCTTCTAGTTCTTTATTTTTGCACAATTTAAAAGAAAACACATAAAACATGATATGTAACAATGAAACAGTCCAGGGAGAGGCCTCCACCTTATTATAATATTAATATTAATATTACAATGTCATGTACAAAAGCAAAAGGTTCATTTCTTCTTCATTGCTTTTAAATAAATACTCCAGAGTGATTTTATTATGAAAAGCACTTTGCGTTGTATTTTAACTGTGTGAAAAGTGCTATAGAAATAAAGTTTGATTGAAAAGCTCTTTGTCAAAACTTTATGAGGATGAAATAAAATCAATTCTTCTGAACTGGTTCAAACCTCACAGAGTCAGAGTTTAAGCCTCTGCCCCAGTGGCTGATGGGACGCGGCTGTTTGAGCTGTTTGTCTAGTGGGAGCTGTGAAGGGCGGATCAGAGACACATGGACCACAACACCATTTCCATGTTGTTGATGTTTTTTTGTTTTTTTCTCCTCCTCCTCGTTTCTCCACAGTTCCAGCTCCAGATGTTCGATATTGTCTGCAGCTTGGCCTGGACCAGCAGAGACAGATGCTGTGACCTCCCGTCTATGGTAGGACAAACCCACCCCCCCTCCACACCCACCTGCACCCCCCTCCTCCACTCTGCTCCTTTCACTTCTCTCACTTCCTGAATGCTAATTTAAGGGGAGACACTAAAGGTGAATAGGGTAAAAAATTTAACTAACAGATATCACCATGAAACTTCCCAAGTTCATCTCTCACATTAAGACAAATATTTTTTGTATTACAAGTTTTGTAAAATTTTATGTTTAAATATGTAAATGAGGCAATATCTAATTATGCACTAATTTGCATATATTTCCAGAGCAGAAATCTGACCAATGGATAAAACCTCTTTCAATATCCTTGTTTTATTTTGTTGAACCGTTAGAGACAGAAGTTTTTTTTTCACCAGCCCTAAAAACATCAAATTTCGTCAAGTTTTTAGTTTTTTAATAAAATGTATAAATCAGGCTGTGAATGACAACCTTTAAAGGGATACGCCTATATTTTGCTTTTTCACAAATTCTATTGTCATGGTTTTCTGTATGTAAAGGGCAACAGGTGTTTTATTTTGTGAAAGTAACAGGGAGTGCGTTGGTCACAACGGCTAGCTTGAGTAGCGCCAAATTCATCCGAACAAAATAGTAAACAGCTGGTATTTAGACAAATTAAGGACACACTGCTGATCTAAACGGATACTTTCTCACCTAAACATGTTTGAAATGTTGATAAAGTGATATATTTACAGAGTTTAGAGCTAAAATGAAATCAGTTTCTAACTGCTGGTTGCAGCTCAGGTAGGAGGCAGGCTAACACTACCCATACACTCCCAGTGTTTGAGCTAAGCTAAGGCTAACACTACCCATACACTTCCAGTGTTTGAGCTAAGCTAAGGCTAACACTACACAGTGGAACTTCCAGTGTTTGAGCTAAGCTAATTCTGCTGGTCATGGACTCAGGAGTGAGGCAAGACACGAAAAAAAAAATGTTGGCGTATCCCTTTAAGGAAGAAAAATCATGTTTTTGCCTGTAGTGTCTCTCCACATTAGTATTGTGGTAACGGTGAAGCGTCCAGTCAGTGATGCTGCTGCTGCTGCTGCTGGTTTGATGGAAAAACACTGACAATGTTTGACCTCGTTCACACACTCAACATCTGTTTGTGTGTTCGTCCACGTTGTGTTTTTTGTTTGTTTTGTTTTTCTTTTACATCTGTGCTGCATCTTTGGGTGGTGCTCTTCTAGAAACCCATCAGACCACCTGGTTCCCGTCTCTGGACAGGAAGTGTGTGTGTTGTTGGCAGCAGGTCGAGCTGCAGTTAAACGTGTCGGAGCACTCGGAGCGTGTCCTTCGTTTCCCTCTCGGATCGCAGCAGCAGATCAAAGCGCGATAATCAGAGTCAGGAGAGGCTCAGGGAGGAGAGTAAACAGAGTCTATACGATGCTGAGGCCTGAGGCGGCTGATCTGAGGTCAGCTTCAACATGAAACACTAAAACACTCTGAGAGGAGACGAGGCAGCTCAGGTCCTCACACCTTCATCATCGCTCATCCAGTGGAAACATCTGGACCAGACTCAGTCGGATTAAAACTCACATGTTGGTTCTGTTCAGAGAGACGGAGCTTCTATAAATAAATAAAACCCAGCAATCGATTACTTTCATTATTGATCAATCTGGCTCCGATTTTACATCATGATTGGATTCATTCATTCTTCTCTTTGCAACGTTTTCCCCCAAAAGTAAAAACATGAATGAAAAGAGAAAAGACTCTACGATACAATACGATGTTATCACGGCATCCTGAACAAACTGAAATTCATTCATAACCACTGATGCACGTTGCCTTCAGGGACAGTTTTTCATCAACAGTCTCTGCAAACAACTCTGTGTGGTAACGTTGTGTTATTATCTCATAGCGTGGTGAATGTGCAGGTCACAACTTGTCCACCAGAGCGTTGTGGAGTTGTTGGATTGTGTATTTGATGAGTTTGATGAGGGAAACCAAGAAATCCCATGAGCAGCTCACGGCTCTGCTCCGCCGTTCTAAAAATAGCTTGCACCGACAATTATAGGGATTATGGTGATGGGCCAATTTGACAAAATGTTGAACTATCCCTTTAATGTAAATAAAGTTTGGATTGAACAGAAGAATGGTTACACAAGCAGATACTTTAGTAGAACATTTTTAATTCTCTTAAACTTATTGAATTACATCACATAAACCAAAGTTAGAGAGTGACAGACGACGCTTGTGGTTGAAAAAAAACAGAAGAAACAAAGGGTCCTGAGGTCTTGAGAAACAAATCCTGTGTCCAGCTCGACCACGCTGTGGTCTCAAGACCGTTCACACAACACTACACACAACATTAAAACCAGTTCCAATAAAAAGCAGAAGAATGAGTTCATCGTAGTTTCAAACAGAGCCAAAGTGAAACTGTTGAGTTTGAGTCGTAACGTAGAAACTAGAAGCAGCTTCGTCCTGCGATCCGTCCTCTTTTCAACTGAACCTAAAAAATCCGTTTCCTTCCTGTCGTGTCGGTCGCTGCGTCTCTGGTGTTTCTCAGCCGTGCAGTTAAAAACAGAAGAAGAAGAAGAAGAAGACGGAGAGAGGGCGTTTGTTTTGGAGCTGTCAGCAGCAGCTACAGTTGGACTCCTCTGGCCTTCCTCAGCGTGGAGCCTCCTCGCTGCACCGATCTCCAGAGACGCTGGAACAAACCGAGCTTTGTCTGAGCGCGGCGGCGTCCAAAAAAGCGCTCGTTTGAAGCGGGTTCAGCTCCTCTGCAGCTGCTGCCCGGTCGCTGCTGTTCTCTGACATTAAATGCTCTAAATTGAGACGATCGGCGGCGTGGACCCGGTGACGGCAGGAGATCTCACAACCTCGGAGAAAAATAAAAGGAACACGCATGAGCTGAGAAGTCGACAACAACAGCGGCTCAGTGTGTTTTTAATTTGAGACGACGTTTCCAACGCTCGCTTCATTCCTTGGCCTCCGGCGACGAAGAGTTAAAGAGTTTATACTTGTTGGGAAAATGCATTATGTTGGAACCGGGAGGATCCAGGCAGGAAACAAACATCACGCTCCTCATTAGGCCTCCTTCACGCCTGGCGTTCGGCCGAGCTCCGCTTATTTATTCACGTTAAATGAGTCGTTGAGTTTTATTTCAGTTTAGCGCTGAAATAAAAGTTGTAATCCGTGTTCCCAGAGGCCGAGGCAGCAACGACCGAGCTCTGCTTCTGTCCAACCAAGTTAAAGATGTTAAAGGAGATGTATCACGCTCCTTTTCCACTGATTAAAATAGTTCCCAGGCGTCTTGTCTGGGATGTGCTTCGCTCAAAATACCACAAAGATCAAACATCACAGCTCTCTCTGTTTCAGCGCCTGTCCCTTTAAATGCAAACGAGCCAATGTTTGCCCCCTTTACCTGTACCTGCACTCACAGGTAGGGGTCGTATTATGCAAATTTAGAAAACTAATGACATCATTGTCAGACAACTGAGGGAACGGCTCCTAAAACCACACGGATTTCAACCTCAGGAGCCGGAAAATTACAGATTTTTTAGTAAATTCTCACAAAGAGTCTTTAAAAAGTGATGTTTCCATTATATGTCTCCTTTAAATTTAACTCAACATCATGTTGAAGCAAGACCTTTTATTATTTATCATTTGTCGCCGGTGATGGATTTGCATATCAAGTGAATGCAAATGGATAGATTAACCATCCGTGTGCATCACAGTGAGCGTGGGTTCACGTCAGGTCTCAGGTCGTTTCTCACTGTTAAACCAGAATAAAAACAAAATGCCCCTCAAAGGAGAAAACAATAGAATCCCTGAAGGTTTCATCCTCTCAACTGTGATCTTGAGGTTTTTTACTTTGGAGAAAACAAACAAAAAACAACAACTTAATTCTGTCATTGTGCTGGAATCCGTGAACCCCCATCCTCCTCCTGGAGCCCCCCCCCCCCCAGGCTGCTGTCAGAGTCCTGGCTTCGCTCTGCAGCTTGTGCAACACTTCAACGTACAGAACTTGTTGTCTAAACTGTTTACCTCCGTTAGACGTGAGGCGCTGGGGGACGGCGCCTTGCGGGGCGTTCAGGGACAACACGGACGCAGCCGCAGCAGCATTTGTTCTGGTTTAAAGGGAAAGTTCAACATTTTGGCATTCCAACAACTCCACAACGCTCTGGTGGACAAGTTGTGACCTGCACATTCACCACGCTATGAGATAATAACACAACGTTACCACACAGAGTTGTTTTAGAGGGAAATACAGAGACTGATTGATGAAAAACTGTCCCTGAAGGCAACGTGCATCAGAGGTTTTGCATGAATTTCCCTCTAAAACAACTCTGTGTGGTAACATTGTGTTATTATCTCATAGCGTGGTGAATGTGCAGGTCACAACTTGTCCACCAGAGCGTTGTGGAGTTGTTGGATTGTGTATTTGATGAGTTTGATGAGGGAAACCAAGAAATCCCATGAGCCTCCGTAGCGTAGCTCTGAGCAGCTCACGGCTCTGCTCCGCCGTTCTAAAAATAGCTTGCACCGAAAATTAAAGGTAACTAACCTACTACTATGACTATAGGGCCAATTTGCCAAAATGTTGAACTATCCCTTTCAATCAAGTTTAAAAAGTAAAAAAAAGGACCAGATGTTGACAGAACTTTCCTCTACAGTTTGTTGAACCCACTCCTTAAACTTTAAGGATTATGGCAATGGGCCAATTTGCCAAAAATGTTGAACTATCCCTTTAAATGTTCCTGTGAAACACTTTGGGATGTGTTGGGACACTTCTCCTCCTCCTCCTCCTCCTGACCTTTGACCTGTTTCTGTCTCTGTCTCCTCCTCCCACAGAGAGATGAGCTCAAGTGTCCGTCTCTTCCCAACTCCTGTACCTGCGTCTCGGAGGCCAACGGCCCCCAGGGGCCCCAGGGCCCCGTGGTAAGTCCTCCTCTCCTCTCCTCTTTACATCTTTTCTTTCCTCCCGTCGTGTCGTTTTCTCGTCTCTTAGCGACACACCGTGCCAGACACACACACATTTTGAAGGAAACATGACGGCTCCCTGGACGCCGTTCTCTCGCTGGCATCGGTTTTTCCAGCGCTGCGTCCAGCGGCGAATAAACCAACTCACGGGTCGTTTCCCACAGACTCTGCTGCAGCTCACACCGGGTTTCTAGTGAGAAACTCGATTGTTTTGGTTGTTTATCGCTGATTTTTCTTTGTTTATTGTTAATAAAAAGCATCTGAGCAGCGTCGTGACAGTTTAACATCATCCTCATATTAATAAAGCGTCCATCAGACTCGGCTCGGAGCAGCTGTTGCCGTCCCTCTGCGGGGTTTTAAAGATTATGTTAAAAGGATGTTTGTGATTCTTCCAACATATTATTCACTTATCTCTGGTTTTTTATGGATGTAACTCCTGACGAGACGTTTTTACCTTTAGTCTTTTTACAGCCGATCCATAAGATACGCGGTTATTTATGGTTATTCAGTCGCTGTACGTCGAACACAGGAGAATACTGAGCCCTGGAGGACAGTAACCATGGGAACCTTCTGTTGTAATGGCTCGTAAAATCTTTTTAAGAGCGGGTAAGAAGGTAAACGGTGATGTAGAGGCCGAGCCGTCTGACAGGTGATGGATAAACACCCCCCCACTCTGACATCCGTCTAACCAGCTGCTGCTCTTCTGCACTTTCAACTCCTCTCTGGGATTCCTCAAAGACATTAATTAAGTTTTATTTTGAAAGGGCTCGGTCCATTTCCTGTCACAGCTGGTTATTGTAGTTTTCTTTAGTTAAGATAAACTACAGATTCAGAGTCGTAGAGGCAAATATTTTCCACTGTTGCACCTTCGTCTGTTGTGTTGACATGATAAATAATCAATAACCCCCCCCATCTCCTCCTCCTCTTCATCTACCTCTTACTTCTTCTCTTCTCCTCCCTCTTCCTCCTCCTCCTCCTTTTCCTTCCCTTCCTTTTCTCCTCCTCCTTCCTCCTCCTCCTCCTTCCTCCTCCTCCTCTTCCTCAGGGCGCTCCTGGCAGCAAAGGTCCTCGAGGAGAGAGAGGAGAGTCCGGTACAGTTGTGAGTGTCTCCATCGTTCATCTCCTCTTTAAAACTCTGAATGAAAACTAGAATTTGTATAAAGTTTCTGAGTTTTGAACAGAAAAGTGGCGGTTGTGATCCGGTCTGATCCGGTCCGATCCGGTCCGGTCCGACCCGCTCAGCACCGGTTGTGTCTCCTAAGCGTCTCCTCTCTGTGCTCCTGCAGGGCCCCGTCGGCCCCCGTGGAGACCTCGGCCCCCCCGGGCCCATGGGTCTGCCCGGCCCCCAAGGACCCAGCGGGATGTCGATTCCTGGAGAGGCTGTGAGTCCATGAACACACACACCTGACACACACACACACACACACACACACACACACACACACACACAGGACTCTGCGCGTCAGCGGCAACCAAACATAAATCCCAGCATGCCTCACTTCACCAGAGTGGGGGATTATTTGGCGATTTATTTTGAAAGGGAATTTACAAGCTGGGGAGGATCCGTGGCAGAGACTCACATTCCTTCCTGTCTGGGAGCAGCAGACGGTGAGTTACGGCGCTCGCTCGCTGATGCTGCGGTCTCAGGTTCGTCTCCGTATCAACGCTGTGGCGGCGGCGGCGACGGCAGCATCATCACCGAGCGCCGTAACTCACCGTCTGAGTCAGAGACCAAACACACAAACTGATGCAACACAGTCCACTTCTACTCACTCCTCATGTATTTATCTGTTTATTTCGCCCCTCATCAGCAACACATACTTCACATTACAATAAATACATGAACACACTTTCATCACTTCAACATTTTAATCTGTTCATGGTTTTAACTGATGAACTGACTTCACTGCTCCATGTCCGTCTTGTTTGACACGTGAAACTCTGTAGATCTGAAGGTTGATTCATTTCAATCTGCTCGTTGTTCTAGAGCAAAATGTCAAATGTAGGAACTCGGTGATGAAAACGTTAAATTCTTCAGTTCCAGTGTCTGCAGCCTGTTGACCTCTTGACCTTTACAGATTGATGCACGTTACTGTACCAGACCCACGTTGGCTTTTAAGACACTAAACAATGATTCAACAACAATAACATTCAAAGATTATTATTATTTCAACCTTTATTTAACCAGGTTGAGATCCAGCGTCTCTTTGCAGGAGAGACCTGAGACCTGCACATGAAGTTTCAACACAGTCACAAAAACAAATAGAATACAAATAACAATCCAAGATGGCTAACAAGTCCACTCATAAACAAAACAATAATAATAATAGTAAGTCGTCTGATGTAGGAGGTGAGGATTTCTGTCAGAGTTCAAGCTCTTTCAATGAATCAGAAGTCGGTTCTTCACCTGAACGTGGATTTCCTCCTCAAATAGAAAAGAAACAAATATTTTCCAACTCGTCTTTTGCACGTAGAGGAGTTTCATGTCCGTTCAGCCTCAATGTGTCGATCAGCTGCACCTGGATCAGCTGATATCGATACACAGCAGTGGCATGAAACAGTTTGTGAACCGTTAAAACAAGTGGAAGATGTTCAACTTTTCAATTTTTTTTTTTAGTTTTCGGCCATTTTAAGATGAAAAAAGGTCAAAGCAGCAGCAGCACCTGCAGAGGAGCGGGTTGCCCGGACGATTTCATGCCCCTGTAGATGTAGATATTGATCCAGATGTGAACCTGATCGCTCAGCGTCACATCTGTCTGCGTTGGACGGCGCCGCAGCTCTGGCAGAACATCTTCTCTGTCCTCGCTGTCGTGATGCTGATCCCAGTTTGAAGAGAAATGTTCTGTTCCCGTCGGCCGAGCTGCTTCCTCCACGTCACCTTGTTGTTTTCTCTCCGTGTGTGTGTGTGTGTGTGTGTGTGTGTGTGTGTGTGCGTGCAGGGCCGCCCTGGACCGAAGGGAGACCCCGGAGACGGCGGTTTACCTGGACACAAAGTAAGTTTTGCAGCAGCTCCGACGCGTTTCTCTGGCTCTGCAGCAGGAAACGGGGATAACTCACAGACTGACTACTGCTCTGGCGCCCGGCCGCTCCGTGGCTGCGTGCAGATGCTTTTCCAGCTGTGGAGGATTCACTGAGAGGGGGGAGTGGGAGTGAGGGGGGTGGGGGGGAGTGTGGTCTCACTGAATATTACTTTTAAATTGAATTTTGGAGGCGAAACGAGCCAAGAAGGAGTCACCTTGATTCACAGCCGCGTTAGGGATGAAAAACAAAACCTGTCGCTCTGCGGTCGAGAACAAACACATCACACCTGAGCTCCGCCTGACACGCTGCTGGCTCCGAGGAGACGGAGGAGGAGGAGGAGGAGGAGAAGAAGAAGGGCTCGACAGGAGCACAAGTGTCTGTTTATAAAACACTGAGTCTGTGTGGAAAGAGACTGAGTGTGTAAAAGCTTCTCTTCTTCTTCCACTTGTCCAGTCAGTGATCCAGAGACGAGCGGCTCCATTAACCCTGTTTATAGACGCAGTCACAACAAACACTGACCGCTCCACACTGTGTGTCTGTGTGTCTCAGTGTGTGTGTCTGTGGATGGAGAGCTGCAGACACACACACACACACACACATGAAGAGTCTGAGAGTTTAGACACCAGACTCGTCTCAGGTCGTTTATGACATCATCTCAACGTGAACTTGAAGCTTCACTGAGTCTGGATTCATGGAGTCAGGATGAACCTTCCTGTCGTCCTTCAGGGTCAAATCCACCAAATCTGTTCCCTTCCTCCATTATTCCTTTCCTTTCTTCCTTTCTGCCCTTCGTCCTTCCTTCCTTCCTTCCTCTTTTGATCCAATTTACCTGATCTGTTCCCTCCCTCCATCTTTCTTTCCCTCCCTTCCTTTCTTCCTTCTTTCCTTTTGTCCTTACTTCTTCCTTCTTTTTCGACCCAACTGACCCAATCTGTTCCCTCCCTCCATCTTTCTTTTCTTCATTTTCCCCTTCCTTCTCTCCTCCCATCTTTCCCTTCGTCCTTCCTACCTGCCTTCCTTCTCTCCCTCCATCTTTCTTTCCTTCCTTCTTTCCACAATCCTTTTTGCCTCCCTCCCTTCCTTCCTTCCCTTCGCCTTTACGTCTTCCTTCCTTTTTGACCCAATCAACCCTATCTGTTCCCTCCCTCCTTCTATCTTACCTTCCTTTCTCCCTTCCTTCTTTCCCTTCGTCCTTCCTTCCTTCCTTCCTTCCTTCCTTCCTTCCTTCCTTCCTTCCTTCCTTCCTTCCTTCCTTCCTTCCTTCCTTCCTTCACCCAGGAGGACAACAGGAGGGTTAAATAACTCAGACTTTCTTTCTGTGAAGGATGGGTCTGGATCAATACCTGATCCTGATCAAACTCAGAGGGGAAACAGACATTGAATCACTTCCTGTTCACTTTGTTGTGAAGTTTACAGTTGACTATCCCATGATGCACTGCAGCCATGCAGGTCGACTACTGATACTGTTACCACGGATCGGCATCGGCCGTCGTTATTGGTCAGATTGATGAACTGCTGCAGCTTCACCACCTGTTGGTGCAGAGGAAACGTTCAACAACACAGTGTTGGTTGATGTAACAGAACCAACCTGTGACGCAGCAGCTTCATCTTCATCTTCATCTTCATCGTGCTGGTGCAGTCACGCTGCAGGTGACCATGTTGGAGCAGATGCTATAGCAACATGCATTTAATGAGCTGCAGGCGGAGCGGCCTGGTTTATAACGGCCAATAAAACGGATCTGGAATATATTATGTTCCCTGTAAAGTCGATGCCGAGGCATCAAAGAGCAGAGATCCACTATAAACCCAGAGTGGCTTCACAGCAAACCAGCGCGAAGCAGCAGATTTACTGTCGGAGCGACGGTGTGACCTTTAAGTTCTGGATCTGATCCGTTTCCTGTGTGTCTGCAGGGTTCACCTGGTCCTCCCGGAGCCGTGGGCCCGATCGGCCCAGCTGGAGTCAGGGTGAGTACACACACACACACACACACACACACACACACACACACACACCGGCTTTAATGGCAACCAGCTCCGAATTCCTTCAACATGATCCGTTTGTGACGTCACCGTCTCTTCTCCTCAGGGCCCGCAGGGAAAAGACGGCCCGGCCGGACCGCGAGGCCCCGCGGGGCCCATGGTAAGACCCCCACCCACCGGACCAGGTTCACGGAGCTGATGATGTCTGATCTGCTCTCTGATTGGTTCCCTCTCTCCGTTTCCTCACAGGGACCTCCAGGATCTCCAGGAATACCAGGTGCTGCAGGAAAACCAGGGAAGTCCGGAGACAACGGTCCTCCTGTGAGTGTCTACGACGGCTTTTACACTTCGACCGTCTGCTGTCGTTGCAAAGCTTTAAACCGTGTTTTGTGTTTTTCAGGGCTCCATCGGCCCCAAGGGAGACAAGGGAGAGAGAGTGAGTACATCCCATAATATCACAAACCAGTTGTAATCCACAGTGAGACGCTTCACTGCAGGAAAACAACACGTTACTGATCGATCGTCGTTGACACAAAGATCCTCAGACATGAACGATCACTCACTCTGTTTCCTCCTCTTCCTTCCTCTCCTCCTCTTCCGTTTCCAGGGCGACTTCGCTCCTCAGAACATGATGAGATCCATCGCCAGACAAGTGTGTGAGCAGCTGGTCAACGGTGAGCGAGCGACATCATCACCATCACCATGGTTTCTCCGTTTGCCTGTGGTTTCTGTATGTGTTAAAGCTCCGCCCCCTCCCTCTCTGTCTCTGCAGCACAAATGACTCGGGTCAACACGCTACTGAACCAGATCCCCAACGGCATGTACCTCAACAACAAGCCCGGACCCCCCGGCCCCCCCGGACAGGAGGGCAGGCAGGGACCCCGCGGAGAGCCCGGCGCCGCAGGAAGGAACGGTTTCCCCGGAAGTCCAGGTCAACCGGGTCAGCAGGGAGAGAGAGGTACGGTACCACCTGTCAATCAAAACAAAGCCGTGAAAGTCCAGGAAATGAAGAAAAGAGGAGAGTGAACAGAGTGAAGGAGGCGAAGAGGAGCGTGAATCACTCCATCAGGGTGTTTACGCTCCGATGACGAGCGTGTAAACAAACAACTACAGCTCAGCTCTGTTTCCTTCAGGCCCTCCGGGAGAGAAGGGCGACAGAGGAACGTCAGGAGTCGGACAGAAGGGACCCAGAGGACCTCAAGGTAACGCCCCTCAGCCCGGCCGCGGCGTCAGGATAGGCTAATGCTTAGAGCGCCGTCCATCCAGGGGACGCCAGCGCCGTAAATTTACGACTTTATTCTCGTAATGTTATGACTTTTTTCTCGTATGAAATGTACGACTTTATTCTCGTAAATTTACAACTTAATTCTCATAATCTTGTGACTTTTTTCACGTAGGCAATGTACGACTTTGATCTTGTAAATTTACGACTTTATTCTCATAAATGTACGACTTTTTTCTCGTATGAAACGTACGACTTTATTCTCATAAATGTACGACTTTTTTCTCGTATGAAATGTACGACTTTAATCTTGTAAATTTACAACTTTATTCTCGTAAATTTACGACTTAATTCTCATAATCTTGTGACTTTTTTCACGTAGGCAATGTACGACTTTAATCTCGTAAATTTACAACTTTATTCTCGTAAATGTACGACTTTATACTCGTAAACTTAAGACCTTTTTCTCGAAGTCTGTGTTTTTTTGTTTTTTCTGTCAATGTGGCCCTAATACTCCATCATACATACGTGATACTTTAACGGGGTATTATTACTTCTTGAGTCGAGTAACGACGCATTTTATTGTCAGTAACGGTGACGACGTTGTAACGGGGGAAAGTAACGTTTGATGACCGTTACTGAAAGAAGTACGGCCGTCACTCCATCGCCGCTGCTGATGGACGGGTCAGTTGTTAACATGCTGTGTGTGCGTCGACCCTCAGGTCCACCAGGAGAGAGCAGGACAGGCCCTACAGGCCCCTCGGGCTCCGCCGGCCCCCGCGGCCCCCCCGGACGTCCAGGATACGCCGGCGTGCGCGGTCCCCCCGGACCCGCCGGATACTGCGACTCCTCCCAGTGCGTGGGAATCCCCTACAACGGCCAGGGATACATCGGTACGTATGAGCCCAACACCCTGAGCTAACGTAGAGCTAGTGATGATGATGTCATGAGGAGGGAGGGGTTGATTGATTAATTAATTAATGCATGCGGAGACGTCACAGTTAGTCACTAATCATTACAGGTGTTGATTCTCTCTCTCTGCTTCGACTTCAACCCGACTGACACCTTCTTCTTCCTCTGGCCTGTTTCAGGTTCACCATAGTAGACTTTCTAAGCCGCCTGTGCTGCTTTCACTGACTTCCTGAAACAAAAACAAACAAACTCAAAAAGCCCTGTAACTGAAACACTTGCTCACACGCTCTAGAGCTGTTTTTTTTTTTTTTTTTTTTTTTTTAAACGGATATAACGCCAGAGGAAACCATTAACAAACTATGCTGAGAAACAACACAACAACAAAGAGGGAACGGTACTAACATCGACTACTCACAGCAGCCGTGGCCCGATGGCCTGATGGCGGTGGTGGCGGCACCGGCCTCTTGTTTAGCGGCCTGTTTTTTTTTTTTGCATCTTGACGCCAAAGAACCAAACAAAGAACCCTTGTGTTCAGTGGAGGAGCATGCAACCAAACAACATCAACAACAAACCGAGCAGATACTAACAAAGGTGGATGATGTGTAGCAGAGAAACCAGCTCAGCATCTCCAGCACCAACAGCAGCAGCAGCAGCAGCAGCAACTCTGTTAACAAGCCTTTCTCTCTCTCTGGAGGTGATGACGTGTAAATAAACTAATTTGTGCCTTGTAAATGATGTTTGAACCCCGGTCCGCTAAAATTTAGCCTTTAACATCTGTAGTTTTAAAGCTTGTGCCTTGCATACAACAACCTGCCGCTTGCTGAATGCCAACAAAACGCCTCTTTGTTTTGGTTTTGTTTTCTTTTTCTTGGTTTTTTGGGGTTGTTTTTTTTCCTCCTGCCCATGTGTTTGTAGCTGTTTGAACTGCTCAGGGCCAAACTGAGTCACTTCTGCACATGTGACCCTGAAGGTGGAGATGTTCCACTTAATGTACAAAAAAAAAGTAGAAGAAGAATCTCTCTTTTCTTTTCTTTTGGTTTGGTTTGACTTTTCTCAGCTCGACACTAACGATGATGTAACAGGAAGTTGATGAGTGTTTTTTTGTTGTTGTTGTGTTTTTGTTGAACGAGCTGATGTGATGACGTCACCGGGGGCGTGTCCAAGGGCCGAGGGGTTGATTGATTGACAGGTGGAGCGTTCAGTCACATCACATGATCTTCCTCATTAGCCCAGACTAGTATTGATTGATTGATTGATTGATTATTGATAGAACTGCTGTTAAATGAAGCTGCTGTTCCACTGATGGGAGGTTCAACAACCTCCATCATTAGATCTAATTAACCAAAGTGTCTTTAATATCCCGCATATTTAAAATTTTCAGTGCATGTTGTTTTGAGATCGGCGGGGCAGAGACGTGAGCTGCTCAGTGAACACAATGGAGGTGAGTCATCAAACTCATCAAATACACAATCCAACAATTCATCAACCCCACAACGCTCTGGTGGACAAGTTGTGACCTGCACACTCACCACGCTTAAGAGTTTTTGCTTCATGTGTCTTAATCTTACATGATTATCTCATAGCGTGGTGAATGTGCAGGTCACAACTTGTCCACCAGAGCGTTGTAGAGTTGTTGGATTGTGTATTTGATGAGTTTGATGAGGGAAACCAACCATTCATCTCCATTGTGTTCACTGAGCAGCTCACGTCTCTGCCCCTCTGATCTCAAAACAACATGCAACGATGATTAATTACTGCCATAGGAAAATTTGCCAAAAATGTTGAACTATTCCTTTAACGAGCTCCTGATTTCACCCCAGTGCTTTTAGCTTTGTTAGCTCCACTTCCTGTCTCCGACCTTCACACAGAGTGGACACGCCCCCGCTGTCGACGCCCCGCCCTGACGCGTTAGCAGCATTAGCATTAGCAGCGTTAGCGGCGTTAGCGGCCACGTAGATAAAGTCCAGGTTGAACCCGTTGTGTTTGTGCATGCTGAGAAACTCTTGTGCTCAACCGGCCCAAACGCTGTATCTCCGAGCAGGCCAGTTCCCTCCTGAACCCGACACCCACGTCGCCCCCGGCCCCGACGAGGACGAGGTGTCGATCGGCCGCCGAAAGAGGTCGCTGTCCAGAAAGGCGTCAGGCGACAGGCTAACATCATAAGAGCGGCCATGTTCTTCCTTTTCTTTTTTTTTGTTTGTTTTTTTTGTTTTATTTTCCTTGTTCAACCTGTGTTTGTTGTTGGATTCATGCACATTACACACGAAAAAATCTAAAATCCGACGGGGTTTGACACCTCGACTTCATTGGGAAACACATTTATTAAAAGCCTTCAAACGAACGTATGTGAATATTCTTTGCAGCAGCAGGTGAGGGGGTCCGGACGGAGGGGGGAGGGGTTTGGGGGCAAAATTTAAAAAGAGAAAAATAAAAAAAACCTAAAAAAAAATAATAATGAAAACAAACCAACAACAACTTCAGACTCCATGAAAAACCTGTGAGCTTTTTGTTTTTTTTCCACTTGTGTCTTTTTGCTTGTAACATATTTGCATCGATGTGTATGAACATGAACCAGCAGTGTTGAACAGTGCACTCATCGTAACGGAGGAGGAGGAGGAGGAGGAAGAGGAGGAGGAAGAGGAGGAGGGATGAAAATGTTTGTTCACAGTTGCGACATCAGAGAAGATTGATTGTTTTTGTTTAAGTTTTATTTTTTCCTGTCACATTTCATCCAGTGATTTACCTTATACCCTCGTCAGGAGGCTCAGTCTCATTATGGCAGTTACACACAGCTTCATTTGTATCTCTAGACTTTGTATTTATCAGTTTTTTCCTTTTTACTCCGTCACAGCGAAGTTTTCCAGAGGTGGAATTGCATGTCTGTGGTGTATATTTACTATGTTTTTGTTTTGTTTTTTATTTTGTTTCCATTTTTTTTTCTTTTTCGTTTTTTTTTTTTTTTTTTTTGGTTACATTTCATTTTGTTTTAACCAGAATATAGTTGTTGTCATTTCTCAGTATGGGATGCAGTGGAAACCTGCGGCTGAGACCATGGAGGTGGTTTCACCGCTGCATGTTTGAACTGCAGATTGTGAATCCACAGCCTTATTTTCTTATTTATTTCTGAAAACAGAAGAAGAGGCATTTTTCAATAAAACTACTGAAAATTTACACCTGTGTTGGTGCGTGTGTGTGTGTGTGTGTCTGTCTGGGGGCAGGGGAGGAGGGAGGGGCAACATGGTGAGTTCAGGGGCAGTCCAACCAAACAACTAGATCGTCAAGGGATTTCATCAAATAAAACAGCATCAGTCTGAGTGGGAGGGGGGGGGCATTTGGACCAGCTGTATTTAAATAAAACAAAAAACAGGCCTTTGTGGGGGTAGTTGCACTAACCAGGGGGCAACTCAGGTAACTAGAGGGGGCAACATGAGGAGCAGCTTAAAATCAAAATCAAGATAAACTTCATCGTCCCCTGAGGGAAGTTTGTCTTGGACAGTCAGTGATGTGCTCACTCAACCAAACACCACACACACATTCAACAGTACGACTAAATCCACAGGAGTAAATAACTGCTGCACTTCCTGGATTATTGCATTTTAGTTGCCCCTAGTAATCGCCACAGTCTCTAGGTCTTATTGCACCATGTATGAATGTGGGGTTAGGGTTCAATAAAAGGTAAAAGTGCCCGAAGGGATAAAATATAATGAGAAAATATAGAACTGGCAGATTAATATTAAAACTCTGGATCAGAATCAGACAACAGAGATAAAAACAGAATACCAAATCTTAAAAACCAATATGATCCAGAAACTGGATAAGAAGGTAAAATAAGGGTGACCTAACTAAAAGTAAGGAGTTGGGAACATAGAAATATAAGACTCACCCAACGCTACCGCCCAATGACACGATTTTCTCTAATAACCCTCAGAAATGCAGCTATGAGCCTCCATACCTGAAATTACAAATAATTTTAAATCATGTATGAAACTGACATTAGAGAATAGAATAGAATATAAATGACTTTATTAATCCCTAGGAGGGAAATTCAGATCGTCCAGCAGTTTACACAACCTAAAATAATATGATATATAAAAAGTAAAAAGAAAAAAACATGTAGGCTATAGCCTAACACATCTTAAAGTCAGCAGGAATGAAGGATTTCCTGAGAGATGAGCCACTGGGTGGTTAAAGTAACGACCATATATGGTCAACAACGTTTCCCAGACTCTGGGCAACAAGAGGAACACCTGGCTCGGCCTACCTGGTGCAGTGAGCGGGGCAGAGGAGTTCATTCACCCTGGAGGACCGTCACCAGGACCTGGACCAATCAGAGGGTCCGGATTTTCCAGAGTCATCCAGAATCTGACTCATCCGTCGTGTTTTCTGAGGGAAAGACCTCGGCCTGTAGTGGAAACTGGAGGAAACTGGGGGGAAATAAAGTGTCTGAAGTGTGACGACGACTCCTCCGCTGTTTTCTCTGCAGATATTTTCCTCCTGAATCACAAAAAAGAAGAAGAAGAGCTGAGACCCAGTCCTCATCTATACGATCTGAAAAGAGAGATTTATTCATTTGCCATTTTGATACGTTAAAAAACACAGAAAAGCACACTGTCAGTAATAAAAAAGTATTTCAAACACCATCCGAGAAAAGAAAAGTACATAAAATAGAAGTGAAAACATAATAAATACATTTTAATTTATTAGTACTAACGTGACAGAAAGTTATAAACATCACAGTGTCGTCATGGAAACACCCAATCATCATCAGATCAGATGATAGAGGAGAAAGCGAGACAAGTGTCAATTAACCAGATTAAACCTCAGACCATGAACGCACCATCACAGCGTCTGATGAGGTTTTTATGACAGGAAGTGATTGAAACTCAATATAAAAATAGTTTTTCACTGACGACCCTGTGCCACTGTGTTTATTATGGGGTGGAAATAAACGATCCCACTTGTAGCTGGAGAGAAACTTCCTGATAAAAAAAAAACAAACAAACTGTGGATCTGAACCAGGACCACACGCATACAACTGATTGACATCACATCACTATCAGCGCTCCATCATGATGTCATGAGTTATTAACCTTTCAAAATAAGACTCTCATGTTCCAGATTCCTCTTTTTAATGTGAACAATAAGAATAAGGGATTATTTATAGAGCCAGAACAGTGTCAAGATTAATACACGCACACATAAATTATTACATGCACTGAAAAAGGATTCAGAAATGTATTTTGAGATTCTGTGTTTTGTATTTTTTTTTTATGTATTTGAGATTCTCAAATCACAGTAAAAATTTAAAATGCAGAAAATGTATGCATGTAAAAGTATTTGCATTTTTGGAGGTTGTTATTGACATATGAACCATCAAACCTGCATTTACAAAGTGCTTTTAATTTGAAAACTTCCCTGCATTTGTATGTGCAAGTTTTGAGATTCTCCTGATGTGAATTGATTCACAAATGTGTTTTTTCTACGTGGGGATTGTTGGGGATTTGTGAATCATTATTTGTGCATTTATCCACTTTGAGACTGTTCTAGCTCCACTGTGCTCCATGTTTGTCCCTCACAGATGAACAGAGAAAGTGATCAGCAGTAGAATGATCATTATCCTGGACGTAGGAGGAGGGTCAGTGGAGCAGCAGCAGCAGGAGGAGAAGGAGAAGGAGAAGGAGAAGGAGCAGCCAGAGTGGAGCGGAGGAGGAGGAGGAGGAACATGTTGTGTGGTGGTGTTTTCAATCAGGAACCTCCTGCGGTCTAAAGTGGAACGAGATGACGGCAGCAGAACCACGACGCGGGTGTATCAGCAGCTTTGAAGTTCAGCAGACGATCCACAGACAGATCTGATCTGTGACGGAGGCGCAACTCAAAACATCTCCACAACCATGACATGTTGGTTTTTATGTCCGACTATAGACGACTGACACACACACACACACACACACACACACACACATATACACATACACACACCCTGCTGAGTGGAAATTAGATTAGAGACACTACAAGGACCAGAAGGACGCACACACACACACACACACATACTGATGTATACGATCAATAGGAACTAAAGATCAGTGGATGTCTATGTTTATCTTTGCTCATGATCCTACAAATTAAAAGCACATTCTCCTGAAACCTGTTACTTCCTGTTGCTTCAAACCCCAACCCCCTGACCTCTCCTTCATTCTCTCTCACCATATTGATTAATGATTGATTATTGATAATCAGACTGATGACAAAGAACAATAGAGAAGCTGGCACACAATCATACACATCATCATCCAATGAGAGTCACAGATCACAGTCAACTCTGTGTGTGGCCTTAAAAAAAGGAAGGAGAATTTTAGTTTACTAAAGAAAAAGACTGAAATACAAATCTAATTCATTTGTATAAATATATTAATCGATAGAAAACTTAAAGGGATAGTTCAACATTTTGGCAAATTGGCTCATCACCATAATCGTTACTTTTAATTGACAGTGCAAGCTATTTTTAGAACGGCGGAGCAGAGCCGTGAGCTGCTTGATGAAAAACTGCCCCCGAAGGGAACGGGCATCAGCGGATTTGCATGAATTTCCCGTTCCCAGTTTTTCATCAACAGTTTTTCCATAAAACAACTCTAACGTTGAATTTCCCTCGTGGTGAAAACAACTTGTCCACCAGAGCGTTGTGGAGTTGCTGGATTGTGTATTTGATGAGTTTGATGAGGGAAACCAAGAAATCCCATGAGCCTCCGTAGCGTAGCTCTGAGCAGCTCACGACTCTGCTCCTCCGTTCTAAAAATAGCTTGCACCGACAATTAAAGGTAACGGACCTACTGCTATGACTATAGGGATTATGGTGATGGGCCAATTTGCCAAAATGTTGAACTAACCCTTTAATGATTTGAAGCTGTATTTACTTTTATTGCTGTATCATCATATCATTAATTGTATGATGAGTTTCAAGTTGCTCTTTAGTGAATTTCATTGAGCTCCGTCATTCAGACTTTGACGTCATCTCTGTCTTTGATCGGCGGCTTATTAAACTATCTATCACACACACACACTCTCTCTCACACACACTCTCTCATCGTTTGGCTCCTCGTTCTGCATCTGTAACAAAGTGTGAGCAGGATGACGCTGTGAGGAAACAACGCGGCGTCTGTTCAGAGAAAGTCTGATTCACGGTTTAAACTTCAAGTCAGGTGACGATTTAACGAAGGAGCTCCAACAGGAGACGTTGACGAGCGACCGGGACACGGCCGATAACGAGCTGATGTCAGTTTGTAGTTCTCTGTTAAACCCACATCATGTCTTCACCTCGCCGAGCCCACGTCATCCTGCTCACACACACACACACACACACACACACAGATGATATATCAGCGTAACACACGCTGACGGAAACGTCTCCACTGACGTTAATGAACTTTTGTCCGCTCTGAAGAATCAGCAGCTGCAGCTCGTCCAAAGAAAAGTCAGACGAGCTGCAGAGGAAATTAACAAAACCTCGTTTTCATTCTCAGGTGAAGCCGTGACTTCGTCCAGATCTGATACCGAGGCGTCACGCTGACAGACACTCACTGACAGGGAATCAGCCGTGTTGTGGTCTAGACCACCTGACTGAAAATGCAGTCGACTCTGAGACAAGACCAAGACCTTGACCTTGGTTGAAACGACTGCTCTCGATTACAACAACACTATGAATCCGTCACATCAACACAGACCAAAACCTATTGATCGTCTCTCATCAGGTCGATCGGACCAAAAATCCTTCATATTATGTTATGTCTGCTGCTTCCTCCTCCTTCTTTCCTGCTTCTTCATTGGTCTATTTATGAAGACAAAACTCTTGAAACGTGCTCTCTGACATGGTGGCGCAATATGGCGACACTTTCTAAAGCAAAACTCTTAAAAGAATCGTTATAAGGCCACAAAAACCAAACAAAACTTATTTTATAGCAATTATACACTTATACAAATATATTCATGGGTAGTATGTTCAGATTTTGCCAATAAACATTGCCAAATATTACTACACTGGACTTTTAAATCCAACTGAGACGGTTTGGGATACAGAGTGAAGGTAAAACAGCTCTGGGAACTCCTTCAACACTGTTGGAAAACAGAAACCGTTCCAGGTGACGACCTCATGAAGCTGAGAACTGAATCTAAAGTGTGAGAAAAGCTGTCATCAAAGGTGGCTACTTTGAAAAGTCAAATATATAAAACATATTCTGCTTTGTTCAACAGTTTTTTGTTCACTACATAACTCCATATGTGTTCCTTAACTATTTTGATTGGCTCTACAATGTAGAAAGTAATAAAAATAAAGAAAAAAGCTGTTGGCATGCTAGCTGCTTCACAGCTAACAGGGCCTGGTCTTAAAATGTCTCAATCTAAAAACTTTGAGTAAGTCGTCCTGTAGAGGCCGCTTTGATCCCTCCGAGCTGTGGAGCCGTGGTGAACCACATTGATCCTTCAGCACCGTGAACGTGTTGTTTTGCATCAAAGTCCAAAACATCAGGGTTTATCTACAACACTGAAGCAGCTCTCACACAGAGGCATGCTGGGAAATGTGGAAAACACCTGTGTATGTGAGTGGTTTTTGTTAAAAGAGACACAACAACAAAAAAGGATCTTTGGGAGAAAAAACATTGACCACAATATAAATAATCCATGAATTTCTGATCTTTAACAATCCTGTAAACATGTTGCAGCGAGTCCAAAAACATATTTTTAAAATATCAGCGGAGCCAAAGTTAAAAGGACGACACAGAAAATCAATAGTGATATTAAATTAGATGTTCGCCTCTTCGTTCTCCCCCGGGATCGACTTTATGAGTCAACGTTCCTCAAAGAGACAGACGTAATATATTTAATTATAATTTTAAATTTCTCTTTTGTTGTCGTTGGAGGTTTGCAGCGGGGGGAAGCAGAACCAGGTGTGAAGCAGTCTCTGACACTGTGCCCGGGGAGATGTGGCATCAGAGAGCGCAGCAGGGACCAGGAGGAAGGTGGACTCCATTAATGGCTGGCCTCTCCACACACAGACACTGTTTCACTTTTCAGGCCTCAATTGAATTAACCGATGGAGACTTTCAATTGCCTTTCTATAAAAACGCTTCGCTGGCCCGACTCAGGAAAAACAACCGAGTCAAACACAAGAAGGCCGAGCAGATACGAAAACGTTTGACCTCGGTGACCTCCTCGCAGACTGAGGACAGACAGGTTCTTGTTTGTGTAGGGAGAACCCGAGACGAGACCTGGACCTGGACCAGCTCACTCAGATGTACAGGAGCTTCAGGATGTATGAATCAGGACGAACTCAACGACCCATAGGGACAAAGAGGAAACCGAGATGTGTCAAGAAGACGCAGGTACAGCTTCATGTCTTCTTCAGCAGTTTATCCTGGCCTTCATGACATCTTCTGACTGCGGGACCAAGTCTGGACCTTCAGGACCACAATGATTGGTCCAGAGGCTCCTCCCTCCAGTCTTGGATCAGTCTTGCTTGCGTCCACTCTGCAGCAACTCTTCTTCTCTGGACTCGTTCTGCTTCGTCATTAAACCAGGATCTCCAGGTGAAGAGCAGATCCTGAGGTTCTGGAGTTAGACACCATCCGTCCTCCGGTGTCTCCACCACAGAGGCCTTGATGATGGAGATCAGCTCTGATGGCCGTTCTTCAGCAGGTTCCTTCACCTTCGTTGGGTTCTCGGCCACCTCCCTGACCCCAGACCTTCTTGCACGGTCACTCTGAAGTAGAGATGTTCCGATACCTATTCCGACACTATTGGCCAATAACAAGTACCGATACCGATACCGATATATGAAGTTGGAGTGTATCAGGGTCTGGTAAACAGATCTCTGTTTCCAATACATGTGGTATGGGATCGGTGTCTGAACTGAGAGTACTTGGCGATACCGCATTTTTTGGCAGTGCTGGAGACATTTCCAATACCTATTCTGATACTTGTGCTGTGGGTATCGGTCAATAACAATTACCGATACCGATGTACAGTTGGAGCGGATCAGAGTCTGGTAAACAGATCTCTTTTTCTAGTACATGTGGCATGGGATCGGTGTCTGAACTACCGATGCCAGCATTTCTTCGGCAGTACCGGAGGCATTTCCAATACTGGTACCGGAACAACTGTACTCTTGAAGAGTCCTGGCTCCAAACTTCATCTGTTGGACTTTAATTGTCCCCACTGTTCTGCTTAGACAGTGTACAGGTCCACACAGAACTCCCTGGACCTCATGGTTTGGTTTTTGTCCCAGTCTGAAGCCACACTGAAGTCTCTGAAGTCCTTTGATTTAAACCTTTGATTTTATTTGCCGATGACATTTCAGATCATTTTCCAGTGTGTAGAAGGTGACGTGGTCTGAATGTCTGAAGACTCTGAGCTCTGTTGTAACTCTGAATTGTAGCCGAGTCACGTCATTACAACATTTCCTGCAGCATTTTGGCCTCGGAGCTCTAAAGAAACGCCAGAGGACATTATAATGATCTGAACACTGGAACCTGTACAGTGCAGTAGTCTGAGCCCCAACTGGGCTCCTGTTGATCAACACAACAAAACCGGGACGTTAGAAACTCTTCGGCCAAACAATATCTGCTTTCAGCCTCCAGAGAAGAGAGAGAGAGAAATCACGAGGAAACGCAGAGACGCACCGATAACATCGTCTATTGAACGTCTTATCTGTTGTGTGCAAAGTGTCACTCCCCATTCCAGACTTTGACTTTCACTGAACAACAAACAGGACTTTCCGTCCCCAGGAGTCAAACGAAACAATCAAAGATCCTCTAACGACTCCCACATGTGATGCTCCTCTCCTCTCTCTTTGAAGGGAACGGATCTGACTGCCTCAGAGACTCTTTTGGCGCCGCCACGGTGAAGAAGAACCGGACTCAGACTCACATGGGTATACGGTATAAACCTTACGTCCGGGGATTTGACAAATACCTGTCTAAAACTGGCCAATGGTACGCATCACTGTCATGTAGTCACATCAGAGCAATTTCCTTCCCTGACCTTTGTCTTCAAGGCTCTGCTTGTCACTGCCCACTCTCACGATAACACATAGAAACATTAAATATGAACTCCTGCGGGAGAATCCAGTGTCTCAGCGATCCCGGCGTGAGCTGGGAGATGTTTAACGTCTCCTGACAGCTCCAGCCCACAATCACATAATAACATTTAATAACTACCACTGCTGCCTACAGCAGAGACGACCAAGCTTTCCTCCATTAACTCTAAGACCTTTGTATTAGACATGATGAGCACGGCCATGTTCGTCATGTCATTACACAGGGCCATGTGGCTTCTTAATCATACACTCAGAGCGGTCGGGTAATGAAAGCCATGGCTGCGCCTCCTGCACCTCGGAGCGGAGCCGCCTCCTCCTCCTCCTCCTCCTCCTCCTCCTCCAGGTCTCGGGGTGCTGGGAGTAAACAGCTGGCTCCTCTTCCTGCTTGTTGTGTTTATGGGTTTTAGTTTACAGCTCATATAGGATTAACACGGCAGCTCCAGTAAGTGTCGATGTTTAACAAACACACAGCGTTTAATGGCCGTGCACGCTGTCCAGTATCATTTATGATGGGAGGGGAGGCCGACAGACGCCTCGCGACAAGCTGCAGGTAAACACACACTGAGTTTTATTCCCCTAATAAAACACGGTGGGTGATTACATTAGTGTTGTTTTAGTCAATAGTTTTACGTCGTCCATGTTCCATAAAGTTTGACTGGCACTTTGACAGGCCGCTGCGATGATGATGATGAAGTCACCTCTGGAAATGTGAGCGAACATGATGTGTGTGTGTGTGTGTTAGTCAGCGAGAAGAAAACAGCTACAGGTACAAATAAGGTCAACACACACGTACACAAATAGGGATTTAGAACGAACTTTAGAATCAGCGCTGCAAATAACAATGACTATAATCAATACTCAATGAATTGGACGGTTGTTAAGTCTATAAAATGTCTGTTAATAAATACCCATAAGACCTCGAGGTAAAAAAGGACGAATGGACGTTTGAGGCATGGACGGGAAGAGCCGGGAATCGAACCACCAACCCTCTGATCGTAAGGTCTGAAAATAAAACTAAATGTCTCCAAATGAGAAAACCGGAAGTGATGTTTAATTTTCTGTCATTTCAGCTTTTAGATGTTAGCGCTGGTCAGTGTCCCAGGTAGAGTCTGGGTAATAAACTGCAGAAGGTGGCGATTAAGCACAAATATTAAATACTAACAAATTCATCTGGTGACACTTTATAATAAGTACACACTAGACACACTACACATTAGTTAAGCATTAAGAAATACTGAATTCTCTATTTCTTGCATGAATACTCATTAGTATGTAGTTTATAAATACCGTTAGTGCTTATCAGTGATGAGTAAAACATTTTTTACTGTGTTTATGAACTACATACTACGTATTCATGTTACAAATGTTATAAATTCATTACTTAATGCTGAACTAATGTACTTATTATTTAATTTAATAAGTTCATTTGTATCAAGGACAATGTACAAAATAACGTTAGTCTCGAGATGAGAGAAGATGCTTACTAGCTATTTTCCGTCCCTGAATTATAGTGTTGCCATACATCCTATGATCTAAAATATTATCGTGTTTGACGTATGTGTAATAAATAAATGACAGTCCAAACAGATGAGACTAAAGTGAGGTCAGAGGTCGTCCTGCTGCTGAGTCAGTGAACACAGTGAAACAGAGACGAGAGAGAGAGAAAAGTGGAAAACACCTTGGAGAGTCCAGAGAGCTCATTAGTGAATCACACTTCCAGAAACAACAGTGAGGACGTTCAGCTCTCAGCTTCCCAGGCTGTGATTTCACGGCTGCTTGAGGCCGATTACTGGAAAAGTCCGACTTTATAAAGTCGGATCTGACAGGGAAACTATTCATCAACCACCGAGCGCCAAGTTCTCTGCTCGAAAACTACAATAAAACACTGTGTAATGTAGTGTTAACTCTACATATTCTTTAAAGGGATAGTTCAACGTTTTGTCAGATTGGCTGTTTTTAGAACGGTGGAGCAGAGCCGTGAGCTGCTCAGAGCTACGCTACGGAGGCTCATGGGATTTCTTGGTAAATTCATGCAAAACCTCACAGCTCTGCTCCACCGTTCTAAAAACAGTTTGCACCGAGAATTAAAGGTAATGAACCTACTGCTAAGACTATAGGGATTATGGTGATGGGCCAATTTGGCAAAATGTTGAACTATCCCTTTAAACTTGCTGTAAAGCTCAAAAGCAGACAAAGGGTTCAGCTGCTAAACGCTGCACTGGGACTGAGAGGATACCTGATCGATCAGACGCTGATAGGAAACCTGTCTTCACATTGAGCCCAGAGTCACAGAAACCGATCAGTTCCAGACGAATAACGATCGACAGGCCTTCATTCCTGACTTCGCCCTCCTCCGGGCCGACATGTGGAGGCCTGTGGGCCAGCCAGGCTTTTAATCTGAAAAACAAAAAAGCAGGAAATATTGAGTTTTGATTGACATTTGCATCACACAATGTAAGAAGTGAAAAAAAAACAACTGATGGGTCGACGTGAGTTTTGTGAATGAGAGGGAAGGTTGGAGGCTGGATATTTTTGAATCGAGCCTGAAGAAGGACGGAGGCAGAAAAACAAACAAAACACATCCACACGTGGAAGATTAAAGGCACCGAGGGGGGAAAAGAAAACAAAAAAAAAAAGTTTGCTTTAGCTGCAGCCAAATGTTTAATGAGTGCAGCGTCCCGGCATGAGGTAAATCCTCAAGATTTCTGGTGATTTTCGTGGTTTGGGATGTTAAGTGCAAACAGTGGAGAGCAGAGTCGTGTTAGTCACGCTGCTTCCCAGGGTCACACACGATAAAACCCTCATGTTGTTTGACTTGTTCATGTGTCCGTGCCGTGGGTCAAACATCCAGCATGTATGGCGGATGTGATCCAGGTCTGACATGACGCTGCGAGTGTTGCGTTCAGGTGCCGTGTGGAGGAGGAGGAGGTGTCGAGGCTCAGCAGATGGTTTTGGTTTGGGTCCAGCTCGGTATCTGACCCTGCAGCCTCGTCGACTCTTGGTTGTTTGTAACGTTATAGATTTCTACCTTTTCATAAACACAGCTGATATTTCTTCTCTTTTTAATTCTGTGGATTCTGAAAACTCAAAACACGTGGGTTTGAAAGGACGTCTGGGATTGTTTTGATTGAATTAGATTTCTGTTTTCTGTCCCGTGATCCCCGCGCCGTTTGTTTTCCAGTCTCCTTCGATCAGAGCGTCGTGATTGGACTCCATGTCACGGCGGCAGCGGCTGCGCCTCTGTTTCCACTTTAGCGTCGCTACCTCTCTCCTCTTAATGGCCGTCATTTATCAAACTTGCGTACACCAAAAAAATGGGTGTACACCAAATTCACCGCAAGGATCGGCATTTATCAATCTGAGCGTGAGCGTACGGTACGCACAAATCCCACGCCAGCTCTGACCCTGGTGTACGCACATTTGGAACCGGGGTAGAACATGCAGGAACGAGTGCTGCTGTGTCAGAATGATTGTTAAACCATGGTCTAATGACGCAGCGATGTGGACCACATGTTGTTATTGTTTATATTGATAAAAAATATATTTAAAAAAAAAAAAGTAGCAAAGAAAAGAACCATACAACCAAGTCCATGTTGAATATTTAACTTTTTTTATTTTGAGCAACTGAGATGATTTAAAAACCAGGATGTGACAGATGCTCGTTAATCAGCTGTGTTAATGACAGACCTGTTGATAGATCACACACAAACTTCCAACATCTCCTGCACCAGAGCATGACCGAACGGCTCCAGTCGGAGCCGGACACCGGAGCCCCGGTTGGGGAGAGGGAGGGGGGGGCGAGCGAGCCCCGTCTCCGCTACCTGTCCAGGTGCAGCTGATCTCCGCGGCCGAGTGTTTTTTTTTTTTTTTTCGTCACCGGGACCTGTCAGCGGGAGATCTGGCCGGTGTTTCACATCCCTCCATCAGCCGAACCGTGCCAGTGGTGCTGATGGTCATAAAATCGCGTTTGCAGCAGTAATATGCCTATATGATTTATCCTCAATCACTCGTGTTTAGTAAACTGCAGGGGCATTTCATGAGATCGCTGGGTTTCCTGACGTGGTTGGTGACACGTGCGTCTGCAGCCTCCATCCACCGGGATGACGCTTATCAATCACAAAAACTATCAATCTATCAATATCCAGATCTTTCATGTTGCCGCCCTCTCTCTGTTGACCGTGGAAATGTCAGCAAAGTCCCTCTTCTTGGCCGTGTTCCGTGTCTCCATGTCGTAAAAGGGGCAGGGCGACGCCTCCAAAGCAGGAATATATCGGGGCGGGGCATTTAAATTACGCTCGTTTTCAGCGGCCGGATTTATCACCACCACGCCGGTTCTACGCCGAAATCGGCAGCGTACACACTTTTAGTAAATCACACGTGACACTTGGTGTACACTGATATTTACACCGGAATCTACACCAGATCCTGCGCAAGTTTGATAAATGAGGGCCAGTGTGTCCTTCTTTCTTTCTTCCTTTCTCTTTCTTTCAGAAGAGGAGGCCTTAGGTGATAAATGAGCTTATTCGCAGCCGTTCGCGGCCTATTACTGATGACTCACGCTCACTGGTGACAAAGCTGCGGCTCCGTCCAGTGAGCTGGTAGGTATTACCTCAAAAGATCGGGATGTGCTGGCTCGTATCAGCTGGGATTTTAAGAGTTCTGTTCGTCAGCGCCAAACAGAGTCTGAGCTTTCAACCTGAGAATACTGAGGGAGTTTTTTGTTTGTTTTTTTTTACTGCAGAGTATTCGTAGCTCGGGGGCCCTCCTCGTCCTCGCTCAGCGCTCTCGTGTGCGTTTAGTTGCCATGCATGGTGTGAGAGAAAACAACAACAGCGTGGCTCCCTATCATCCCATTTCCTCTCCTGGACTGGCTGCCAGAGGCAAACAGCCGACCTCCCAGGAGAAGCCGGCTGCTGAGTCTCTGCAGAGGGAGCTGACGGAGTCCAGAGCTGCAGCCTGACGGGGGTCGACACCTCCACGCTGCAGCTGCGGCGCTGGGCCTGCCACGGCCTTTACTTCATCTACAACTACATTTGTGTTAATATTCTGTGGTGTGATGTGATCGATTTTGCCAAAGGGGAAAGTCTTGTTATTATGCACAGACTTCTACAGGTCCTACAGTCGCCGTGGAAACTATTTGAGATAATTAACAGTTTTCAAGAGAACCATTCGTCAGGTTTGCTATTTATTTCTACATAGACATTAGCATTAGCATCTGTTAGCGGCCTCAGACACGCTGTGTTTCCAGTGTAAGAGCTGTAAGAGAGGATACGATACGTCCTCAGGGCCGACGAGACGCCATGTTGACTTCAGGAAAGGAACGACCGTTCCAAACACAACATGTCTTGGTGCCACGTCATTATTCCGACATCCCAACAGTCCCAATAATAATGGCCCATTATTCTAAGATCTCAATGTTTCGACATCCCGTTGCTCCGAAATCTCAGTGTTTCTAACCCTAACCATCAATTTCTGATACAAGTGTAATCCCAACCATAACCCACATCCCATAACCCGCCGTTGGCCGGTCAACACCGTGGAGAGTTCCCCAAACAACCCCGACCCCAGCGCGTCATTTCTGCACCAGAATTAACAACAGAGGTCACGGTGTTTCATTCTCTTCTCTCTATGACGCCTAGAATAATCACACATCTCAACAACAGGACGTCGGAACAATGGGTAATTTTCAGAATAATGGGATGTCGGAATTATGAGTGAACCACAATTTCTTCAAGGCAAACAAAGTTCCTAAATTGTGAGAATTTGCTTTTTTTTCTCCATCAAAGTAAACCAAGTATTTTCTTTGGTGTTGGACCATTCATTATGGAGAGAAATTCCATGAAAATTGACAATGAGCTGTTGCAGACTTAAAGGAATAGTTCACCAAAAAATGAAATTTAGTCAACAAAATCTCCCGGATCTCCAGATGCACTTTGAGGAATAAAAAGCTACTCTGGAGTATTCATCAGCATGAGAGTGAGTCAATGACTGAATTTCATTTTTGGTGAACTATTCCTTTAAAGTAAAAGTCTGTAAAGAAGCAGCAGCTCTTGGATTCTTTCTGTCCCGTTTCAATCTCTGTGACAAAACGACACAGATGCTCAAAATCTGCTTTTCATATCATCAATATGTAAATGAATGCAGCGATATCTACAAAGATCTTCTTCTTCTTCTGTTCTAATTTGTATTCATAAGCTTAAAGTGATGTCTGGAGACTGTGTGTTCCCTTATTAATATACAGGTGTTCATCTGGCTTTACTCTCCACTGTCTGTGTCACAGATGTCAGAATGATATGTTTCAATAAGGAATTTAATACAACACATTCTCAGATGTATCAGATTCATATCCTTTAGTCTTTTTAGAATTATTTTTATTGGTTTTCATGTTCCTAAGTATATAGCCATAATACAGTCAGTTTGCACCTATAAAGGCTAAATTATGAAAACCAGCTGCAACATTTTCAAGTGAAACGGATGTAAACACCACATGCACTGTAAGAGTGGGTCGTTTAAGGTTCAGGGTTATTATCAGCATTAAATAATTATAGCCATTAGATCTGAATATGGAAGTCACAGGAGGACGAGGAGCGGGAGGCCGAGCTCCAGTCCAGACCATAAATCACATCCAGGCTGCAGGTGCTTCAGCCGAGACAACAACGACAACTTTAACGTCCAGAGACCAGCGTGGAAAATTAACACAACTCCTGCCAGGACAAATATTTATCATGTTTTGGCAATAAAAATTAAAATTCAGGAGAAACAGAAAACTACTGGCAGAACATTCGGCTGAAAACGCAGATCGATCAGACTCTTTTTTGTTGTTCTTGTTTTTAGGTGCACCTCTTCCTGTTTCTGTTTATTCGCCGCTCTGCGAGGACACACCTGGGAATGAGCGTGCACGCTCTGCAAGTTATAAATAAAGAGCGAATTCAAAGCGTGACGCCACGCCCACAGTCTGATTAAAGAGCGGTTGCATGCAGATACCAAATCTCCTGGGAATTTTTGTATTTCTTTTCTTCTTTTTTTTGAAGTGTTTCTCCTCCTGTTGCCTTTTGGGTTCATTGCTGTACAGTTTTCATAGCAGTGGAAACAACACACAGCTGTTTAGAGCAGCACGTAGTAATTTAGATGGTAATTTAGAGCGATGCAGGAGTCGCAGTAAATGCCAGATGTTGCACCTCGCTGGCCCGTATAAATTGATTAGTGTCTCTGATGATGGGCCACGTTCAGACGCCTCCTATTGACTTTTTATTCCAGTAAAAAAGAAAAGCTGCAGCTGGCACAAAAAACTAAAATCTGAGTCAGAACAAAGCGCTGGTGCACCCAGATGACCCGAGAGGAAACAAGACGAGCGTGTACGACGTGTTGAAGACGACGTGTCTGAAGCTGCTCTGACGCCAGACTCCACAGAGCAGGTACACATGATGGAAATGTTGTGTTTATTAAATGACTTGTAACTAGTTCCAGGGAGAATGGAGGCTCTCTGTCTTCCATCTAGCGTCTCTTGGACTGAAAACCAACCTTGTAAGATCAGAGTCTAAATAACCTTATCCACCGCTCCATGGATTGGTTTCTCACCGGCTTCATTGGAAACAAATGATGCACATGGAGGAGAGGAGGGTTAGAGACACACACTACATTTCCCATCTCTGCCTCTGCGCGCACGGTGTAATTCTTGGACTGGTGCAAGACGGACAAAAGCAAAAATAACATTTTCAAATCAAGAATGAAAGTCTGAGGTTGGAAGACGCAGTTCCAACCATAAACGGCGATCCAGCAGCGTTATTCCCATGACCCGTGAAACGGAAACTAGGAAATGCCAAATAATAATATCAAAATAACTATAAAGACAAAACAGTATATTTATCGAAAATGGAGCCATTAACAAGTGGTAACGTAGCTTCAACCACATTAATATGAGACTCTTTTAGAACCAAATAAAAACTCCTGGTTGTCCCTTTAAAACAATGAACTCTTAGTCTAATGCAAAATCATTTAACTTAGTCTTAAATCACAACAGAAGCCTGATTCAACTGCACATTATCATGCACATGATGGTTTATTACAGGCAGGTGTATGAACTACTGGAGGAACTACACATCCTGCTCCTGTCTTTGCTCACACAGTATTTTATCTGAATTATTTACTTCCAGCTGCTCTCGTTCAGATGTTCCTCTGTGTCAGTTGTCAAACGATGAAACGAGTCTAAAACACAGACTGAAACGCTGCCCATTAAAACAACATTTTAACTTTCAAGTTATTTCCAACAACATCCTGATTTTATTACAACTACACTGTTGTCTGACTAAATCACCAACACCTCTGGAAGCAGGTTTGTCCAAAAAATTGTTTGTTCCTCGACTTCAAACAAAGTGTGTGTTTTTTCCCCACAAATCAGAGTCAGCAACACTGCAACACGGTGTGTTTGTAGGTCTGGCTGATGAACATTTCTATGACTTTATAATGATAATTACTGATATGTGTATTAGTGCATTTATAGATTCCTGTTGGCTGCAGGATGTTGTAACTTCCTGAACAGACCTCCATTGTTCCTCTACCTGTTGAGACTCAGTGGACACACATGGTCCGACTTATTGCTTCAGCGTGTTCACACTTTGAAATAAATCCTGCTCTGCTGTTATTTACTCAGCAGATAAACATGTTCGCTCGGCTCCGTGTGCGAGAGCTGGCGCGGCGCCCGCAGCACGGCGGCGAGGCAGGCAGCAACGTGCCGGCTCACGTGACCGACAACATGACCGACCGCTGATCTGGTCTGATCTGGAGACCATTCAAACACCATGTGAACACCTGTGTGATGGCGAACACACACAAACACACACACACACACACATATACAAAGACGCATAATTACATGTCAGGTTTAGACAAATAGAGACAAATGAGCAACTGACACACACAGTTGTGTTGCTGTGCTTGTAAATAGAGTCAATCAGCCTGTCACGCTCTCTTAGGTTCCTGTTGAGTCAGGAATTCCTACATTTCCCACAAGGCCCCGTGGAAACAACCACCAGCCCTGCACCCAGTGGCCTAGTGCCCCCCTCGTGGCCCAGTTGTTACAGAACGCATGCCAAAGTGCCCATGGGACCCAAAAACCGCATTAAAGTGTCCTCTAGGAGCCTAAACGTGTGCTAAAGTGGCCTCTTCAGTGGCGAAGACACGCTATATGTGCCCTTTTTGTTTCCTTATCACCCCTGCCCTTTGAAAAGTCTGTGCACGCCACTGCCTGCACCTCATCCACACCCTCCGCATCCGTTTCCCCCAAAAAACTAAACTCTGTTTCCAATAAAACTAAAAAATCCATTAACTTCTAATGAAGGCTAGTTAGCTAGTTAGCGGTTAGCTCCCCAGCCACAGTAGTTTGACCACCCTGCGAGCGCTCGCTATGTCACCAAACATCTATTTCCTGAGGACACCAAATGAATTTGACTGTGCTGCTCGGTGGTTTTCCAGCTCAACGAGCTCCACCGGTTGGGTTTTTTCTTTTTTCTTTTTTAAGCCAAAAAACAAAAAGAAGAATCAAACTGGAGGAGCTTCGGCCCTGAAACTCTTAAACTCACAAATAATCAAACCTGTGAGCGCTGACTTTGTTCACTTTTAGTTCATTATGTGATTAACATCCTAGAGAAACGGTTACGCTTTGAGTAAACGATGTGTGAAAATCCAGTTGGCCTTTCAGTGCAGGGCGGTGTGAGGGCGACATTAGTGAGGCTTCACGCCGTTTTATTGGGTACACGCTGCATTTGTGACTTTTATTGGGGAAAAAAAACCTTTTCACCCTCACAAGACACACACTTCAGCCAAGTACAAGCTCAGGTGTATGAATGCATGTATATGTGTATGTGTATAATGGGCCTCCACTGTGTGTCCTGCTCTGATTGGAGGAAGTGGTTTATTTGTTTTGGTCTCGATCATCGGAGAATTAGAGGATGGAGTTTACCACAACAGACGGCGTTAGGTGAAATGACAAATGAAGAAAGAAGCTCTTTTCAGTAAATTGGCAAATTCTTTGATTGCTCTTTTGAGACAACACTCATTCTCTCATTCTTTTTTATTTTACACGGTCTGAACTGATGTGTGGCTCAGCAACCCAAACAAATGCACGTGTTGACAACAACAACAGCCACAACTGGGACAGATCTCAATATCATTGGCTATTTATATTGTGTGGATAAATGAAACCACATGTTTGATATTTATTTCAAAGAAAAGTTATTTCACTATTTCTACCAGTTTTTAGGTCCAGCCCTACAGTAGGTGGGCTGATGATTGTCCCTTTCCACCTGGGAAACAGGAGGGAGACACAACTCTAACTCACACAACACCAAGCGCTGAGACCGCATGTTGCACTGACTTTTATAGGACCACAAATTCACATCAACAAATAATAAGCATTTATCGAAAAGGTGCAATTTGCTACTGGAGTTCTTGTCGATGTATTATTTGCGGGGGTTTTACGGGGGATGAACAGTCCTGATTCACTGTCTGTGGGCCACCACCTGATCAGAACCTGATCATTGGTCCATCACAGGCTATCAGCAGCAGCAGCAACGTTTTGTCCCGCTGTCTGTGACAGTTTAAATAAAAGTAATGAACCGATCTCCTTTACATTACATTAAGCCGACAACAGGAGAATAATGACGCGACAATGAAAATAAAATTATAGATATAAATATATTTGGCTTTTTTTGGCTCCTGGATCATGATTTTTGAGGGCATTCTTGGTCAAATTCATTTTGTTTTGTTGCACATTGTCATATTAAAAGTAGCCTAGTGCACACTGCTGTAACCAAAAGGATGACATGCACCCTCTGTGACCTCTCATTTATTTTGTTGTTACCATTATATTGTAAATAAATTACTTAAATTTGACCATTAGTGCCTAATGTGATACATTATGGAAATTGCATCACTTAAATGTAGCCCATATTTTGAAATACAATTTACTAGACTAGTCTGAAAATGACATAGGCCTCTGTGCTGTAAGAAAAAGAAATCGAGGCTATTTATTGATACAATCGAAAATCAAATCGAATCGAGGATTTGGAGAATCGTGACACCCCTAGTATGTATGTGTATAATGGGCCTCCACTGTGTGTCCTGCTCTGATTGGAGGAAGTGGTTTATTTGTTTTGTGCTGCAGGGAGACTGAGCCGGGTGGAGTTTACCACAACAGACGGCGTTAGGTGAAGTGACAAATGAAGAAAAGAAGTTGAGTTAAATTGACCCTGAAATGCTTTGATGTGCTGCTGAACGTGTTTCTGCTCGAGCTGCAACGTCAACACGGACTGAACTGAAGTGTGTGGCTCCACCGCAGAACAACAACAACAACAACAACAACAACAACAACTGGGACAGATCTGAGGCTGATGGGCCTTAATGGGATAATACAACACATATTTGATGGTGATACGAACAATGTAAGCATGCACCAGGCCTCGGTCCACAAGGTGATGGTTTTCAACTTTCCAGACAGGAATTTGCTGAAAGCTTTAGCTCACACGCTGACAGGTAAGACTGATGCAGGACTTTTAAAACCACAGATTTACATCAACAAGAAACAGTGCATTTATCTAAAGGGATGTCATTTACACTTGTCCTACTTTTTAGGATCTAAATAGTCTATTCAGCTATTTACAGATTAAGAAACAAGACTAGTAAAGGAGGTGACTAGCCGTATGGCAAAGTCTTATGTATCTGTGCAGCAGGTTTTGGACCGCTAACATGATAAAGATTTAAATTTAAAAGTAATGACCAATTTAAACGTATTAAATTCATGACTTACACACATCTAATGACCCAATTTTCAAAAAGGTTGGGACACTGAAGCGCTTTGAGTTTGTCCAAGTGACTAGAAAAGCGCCATGTAAGTGCAAGTCCATTTACCATTTACTAAAAATATCACATAGCATCATCAAGATGTTGAAGGTGAGACATCTGAGTCAGCACAGTGGCAACAAAGGACTGGAAAAGATGTGAGATGGTAAAATGAAACACATGGAGGACCAGACCATAATGAGTGAGGTTAATTAGGTCATCACATACTGTTTCTATTTGTGTGTTTTACGCGGTGTCCCAAGGTTTTAGGAGACAGTGTTGTAGGCTATTTATTGATATGCACCAAAACAGCCACAGTCTGCTGGATAATTAAAGCTCATTTATTCGCTATCAAGTCCAGTTTAAAAACAACTAAAAAAGGTTAAAACATCACAAGCAGCGGCGACGCCCAGAGAAGTCAGTCAACCAGTGACTTACCAAAGAGACAAAGAAAACAATACTAATGGATTGAAAGAATAGTAGACCACTGTTATCAAACAGCAGCAACAACAACAACGCACAAGAAAACAAGATTTATAACTTACAGCCGCAAGCGCCACAACAGAGGACACTCAACATTTCATTTCAGGAATGTGACCTTCATAACTTCAGACTAAAGCTCCATAACAAGACAATCTGCATTAAACTACTTCAGCTCGACATCAAACAGCTTAAACAGCTAAAAAAAAAAAAAGCTCCATAATGTCCAAGAAACGTTTAGTTTAATGAAATCAAAGTCACAGTGAAACCCATGATAGAAATTAAACACATCAAACACTGAAGAAGCAGTGAACACAAACAGTCTTTAAATCCTAAATAAATCAATAAACTCGATATAAACTGTTTTTTTACTCATGTTGGTCAACATCTCCATGCTGTGTTTCCATGACATTAATAAGTATTTAACTGAGTTTTCTTTTTTTTTAACCGGCGACTTTGACTTAGGAAACAGGAAGTGAAACGCACCGAGCATCCGGTGAATTTCAAAATAAAACACAATGGCTAAACTCTCGATTGTAAATCATCACTTTATCAACATTAGTGACAGCCGCCGGCACAAAACACGAGTTTGGAGGTTTGGAGGTTTGGAGGTTTGGATGGGGGGCAAGAAAAGTCACAACAAACAGGTTTCGCACCATATGGTTTGCATTTGGCACAGATAAGTCTTAAACCGTGTGCATTGCAACACCTTCTCATCACAACCCACGCCATCTACAGCAGCTGCACAGATCAGCTGTGACTCAACAACAGGATCGTGATGTTAGACCAACGCTCACATCAGCTACACAACAAACCGTTAATTAAACCACACTCAAACCGAAGCAACAATAATGTGAACTGTACTCAACAAGCTATTATTACAAGGTTTACAACAGATGTGACAGATAACCTGGTGGGGGGGGGTAAAAAGCTGCTAACTGTTAGCTAACTCACCGTACGTAGCTCAGCCGTTGGTCTCGCTCCGTCAGGTAAAAGCTGCTAGCTGTTAGCTACTTAGCTACCGTAGCTCAGCCGTTGGTCTCTCCTCAGGTAAAAGCTGCTAGCTGTTAGCTACCGTAGCTCAGCCGTTGGTCTCCGTCACGTAAACGCTGCTAGCTGTTAGCTACTTTAGCTACCGTAGCTCAGCCGTTGGTCTCTCGTCAGGTAAAAGCTGCCGTTTATTCCTCAAATGAAGCTCGTGAAGTTGTTGAGTCTCTCCGGTACATCATTAGCCATCACTGCTGTTGAATTAGCCGCTAAACTGACGGGGGCGACTGTTCACAATTCACGAAAGCAACGTGAACGTACGTACCGCTCACACTCAGTAGAGTTACGTCATGAGGCAGCGTAGTGTGCGTAGCCTCCGCCACGTACGGGCAGAAGTGGCAGGTGCTCCGTATGTGTGGTTGATTGAAAAATGTGAGGTAGCCTAATCAGACAAGTAATCTCCGTTTTTATCAAATGTACCGGTAATCTGATTACGTGATTAGTTTCTGTACTTGTAACGGACTACAGTGAATGTCTCTGCTACAGTTACCTTTTTTGTATCCTGATTACGTAACGCCGTTACTCCCCAAGCCTGGCAGTAACGTACAGACCAGATGGCGCTGTTTCATCTATTTGAATTCTCAAAACTGATGATGTTGCTTTCCTGAAATAATGACAAATGAATCAATTAGACACACTGCCTAAATATCAACATTATTAATACCTCTATGACAAATACGATTTATTTGAATCTCCATCTTTATTTAATATTTGGCAATTTATATTATTATATTCCTTTTTCCCCTAAAAAGAAGAATTGTTGTGAAAAACTAAAATATGAATACAAATAGGCAACAGATCAAGACAAAGAAGTTACAGAGCTGAAGTGACACGTGTTTTCTTCAGGTCACGGTGTAGACCAAAAACAGACCTACAGTTGGGTTTTATGAATAGCCTATTAAACCTTGTTTTACCTTCATATAATAATAGGATGACCATGTTGCTTTTCATTTGCTGGATGCCAAACAACTTTATGAGGTGATAATATTATTTTACAGCTTCTTTCTGCTGCCACCCAGTGGGCAAAATGTACCAGAATGTGACTTTTTTTTTGCATTGTCAGCAACAGCGGACAAAGTAGCTCCACGGGGACAAGTGAAACCTCTTCTACTCTGTGTGGGTTAAACGTATACGACAGTAAACACTCAGCACGTGTATTATCTGTTTATCCAGGCTGTATATCACTGAGTCCAGCTGCAGGCCGCAGGACGAGGTGCAGCGCAGATTTACGACCTCTGGTCACAGAGCAGGCATCTCTCTGCAAGAGCGGGGTGAGCTCATTGCGCTTCAACCTCAGCCTCCTTGGCTCCCATACAGAGATGTTGTTATGCTGAGGACAAGCTGAAGGTGGGAGCGTGGTGGAGGTAGCCGGCCGGCCGGCTGCAGCGTGCCATCGAGCTCACAGCTGCTTCACATTGAGCCGGAGTGTGATGCTGATGAGCGGGGATGGCCGCGCCACGGAGCGGGAGCAGATCTTTGAGCTCCCACAGTGGACATGATGTCAGTGGAAACATTTACTTGGTTAATGAATGGGCCTTTCTGAGAGGGCACCCCCCCCCCCTCCTCAGCTGAAGCCCAGTGGAATAAAGTCCCATATGATAAGTAGCTCAGAGATTAATCAGTGTGCATGTATTGTCAAGAAAACGTTCCCAAGAAGAGTTGTTTCGTACCTCAGACATTAAAAACAAAGAGTAGGTATCGGCTACAGTGGTAACAAGATATGGGAACAACTAAACAATGAAATATAAAGGAAAACCACATTATTGCAGCTTTGTCTTTTTGTTATGATGACACTGTACTTCACATACTGATGAGATCTGATAAAGCAGCAGTGATGCCAAAACTGGTGGCAATGAGATGAACTATGAAGGACATACTGTGTTGCTTTATGGAGAATTGTAAATTTATGCACACGAGTCTACATTTCCCTCCAAAAACAGTTGACACATCATTTTGAGCTCCATGTTTGGTCTCCACCCCCTCCTGAGGGAAATATCTGGTTATATAATATCTGCTAAAGGCTAAACTTTGTGAGGCTACGTTCACAACATGAACAGAAAACCCAAAAGTGGTGTTGCGTTCTCACTTTTTATTATTTTGCATTTTGACAAGTGTTTTTGGGAAGGAAATCTGCGTGCATATGGTGACGCAAAAGTCTGTGGAACTCACTGTTGTATGCACGCCAGGCGCCGATGTGGCAGCGTGCTGCACAACACACAACACCACCAAGTCTGCACGCTGGTGTACAACTGGCAGGCTGCACGCCGGCCATCGTAACGCTGCCCTCCGTGCCCTCCACAGGTCGGTGCAATCGGAGCAGACTTTTGTGTTTTCACCCTTTACACGGGGACGGAGCGTTTTTAAGATTTCAACTCTGGAGCGTGGTTTCACTTTTTTGCGTTTTCAAGCCCTGAAAACGTCGTCGCTGTCTAAACGAAAGGCCGTTTTCATTCACGAGGGTTGTCGTTTTCATTTGAGATGTTTCATCTTGTGCAACAAAGGGTTCGGGACGTTGAACCAAAACAACGAGCTGAAAGATGCTCATCGTGTGGAGTCGTGTGGTGTTTGTGTAACGCGGCACCAGCTGTGTTAGTTGGATGTTACTGATATGAAAGATACTGATTGGTGCAGCTCTAGTCGCCGCTCGTCGCTGTTGGTTGTTGCAGGAACAGGAAACTTTAAAGATCTCTCAGGTTTCGTTGAGTCATTTGTTGTTGCAGGCGACGCATCTGATCCTCATTTATTCCCTGTTTTCAGACTGACAGGTGGGCGGGGTCAGAGCCTCAGGACTGTTTGAAGTGAAAATCCCTTTGTGTGTGTGTTTTTTTAAAGCGTGGCAGTGATTGACAGGCCGGGGGTCGACGCCCCGCTGCCCTCGCGGCGTTGAGCAGCAGCGGCTCAGCAGAGGTCAAAGCTCAAGCCTCTGTATTTAAAAAGAAAAACAAACAAAGCATCATAATGTGTTCTCCATCAGCAGCTTGGACGGTGGTGGCGCTGCTCTGCTGCGGATCACCTTCACTCACATCCATCCAAAACACAAGCCGCATGTCTCCACGGCAACGTCACGGGACGACATTAGCTTCGGTTTGGAATCAATAAAGATGAAATTTCACATGAAAACAAAGTTATTGTTAGATAATTAGACAGACATGGGTTTTATTTAATGGATATTACAGAGATGTTTTAACCAAATGTGTATTGTTATATATTACTGTAAACACATGCTTTTGATTATGACTTTCCTTTACAAAACGATATAATTGACATATTTAAAACACATGAACCACACGGTGAGAATTAAATCTTATTTATTTGTTTTATTATACACTATGATAATAGTTGGCCCAAATATTTAAAAGGTAGTCAAGGAAAATAATTTTTAAAAATATAAAACAAAGATTAGTTTACTTCATGTGACAGATTTTTTATTTATTTTTTAAATGCACTAAATAGCTGAATAAACTGCGGTAGCCTATCTTTCTAAATATCAACTCAAGAGGAAACCCACATTTCAACTGAGATGATGATAAATATGGTTTTGGGTGATGACAGTGTGAGTGGAAAAATAAAAAAAATCAAAACTGGGCAAACTTGAGGGGGGATTTAATATCAGTCTGCAGCGAGACCACAGCTCTTATTTTGAAATTCATGTCTTTGAGTTTTCATGTCAGCTCTGATCCAAAGCTCGGAGTTCAGCGGGTTTACGTCTGCGTCGCTTTCATCTCTTCATCTAATCCTAATTTAACGTTTTTCCTCTACATCTTTTTTTACAGTACATTTATTTTTGACGTCTGAAATCATTCCATAAACTCTTTTTATTTATAGCGAACGATGTCATTTGAGTTCCCCCCCTCCTCCTCCACTAAAAATAGACCGAATAGAAAGATAAAGTAGAATTCAAGACAAGTACTTCTCCCTCTGTTAACAATCCCACATGCAACACTTCACATTTTATAGATTTATAGATATTTTGTCCGTGATGACGCAGAATGATGATGATTGATATGTGTCCAAAGTCTGGATTTACGGCGCACTGTAAAATAAATGACTGAGAGTTTATTACACAGGGAACTTGTGTTCCTGCAGGACGTCAGTGCTTGTGTAATGATGCAGCTGTGATAATAATCTACCACCAGTTGTCCAGTTGTGTCGTCTCTGCACAGAATGTGAAACGTCTACACGCAAATATGGTATTTTTTCGGTGTTGGTTTGAATTAATTGTTCATTTTAAAGGGTTTAACGTCATTTAAATCCACAGAGAGGTGCAGGTAATACCTACAAATTACAGCAACAAAACCCGAAGCCCTGTCTATCTTGGCGACTTTTTATCAACCGTGAAAGTATGATTTGCTAATAGCTGGTTTTGGTGGCCCCCGAGGGCCACTAGCAGCAGATTAATTCAGCGACACCTCCATAAACGGAGTCCTGGACGACTGGAGACTCCTATAAAAAAATTTAAAAAGTTCAAGTTTGGAATAGACGTCATTGTCATATGAGACAATTCAAGTTATTTAATTTGAGATGATGGGATTAAATGCCACTCATAGTTCAGTCCAGACACCATTAGACAGCGTTCTAATCTGTTTTCCACCCTTCATAAAAAACAATATTGAGACGGTGATATGAGGTTTGTGTCTGGCAGGAGGTTTTATCAGCTCTTATTGGGGGCGATGCTGTGAACTACAATAAATTAATGGTTTCATTAAAGCACAGAAGCCAGAACAGACCCCCACTGGTCTGGTCTGGAATGGACTGGACTCAACTGGACTGGACTGGACTGGACTGAACTGGACTGGACTGGACTGGACTGGACTGGACTGGACTGGACTGGACTGGTCTGGACTGGACTGGACTGGACTCAACTGGACTGGACTGGACTGGACTGGACTGGACTCAACTGGACTGGACTGGACTGGACTGGACCGGACAAGCAGACTGTCGACTCAAATCCTGTTCAGCTGGTTCAGCGTTGAAACATCTATAAAGGTTTTTTTTATGATGGATAGATGGTTGGATGGATGTATATTTGGATGGATGGAGGGGCGGATAGATGGACAGATAGATATGGATGGATGGTTGGATAGATGGATGGATGGATGGATGGATGGATGGACAGATAGATATGGATGGATGGTTGGATAGATGGATGGATGGATGGATGGATAGATGGACAGATAGATATGGATGGATGGTTGGATAGATGGATGGATGGATGGATGGATGGATGGACAGACAGATGGATGGACAGACAGATGGATGGATGGATGGACAGATAGATAGATGGATGGATGATGGACGGATGGACAGATAGATAGATGGACGGATGGATGGATGGGTGGACAGATAGATAGATGGACGGATAGATGGATGGGTGGATAGATGGATGGACAGATAGATAGATGGATGTATATTTGGATGGAGGGGCGGATAGATGGATGGATGGATGGACAGATGGATGGATGGATGAACAGATGGATGGATGGACAGACAGATGGATGAATGGATGGACGGATGGACAGACGGATGGATGGATGGATGGATGGATGGACAGATGGACAGATAGATGGATGGATGGATGGATGGATGGACGGATGGATGGATAGATGGATGGATGAACAGACAGATGGATGGATGGTTGGATGGATGGATGGACAGATGGATGAACAGACAGATGGATGGATGGTTGGATGGAGGGGCGGATAGATGGATGGATGGATGAATGGATGGATGGATGGACAGATGGATGGACGGACGGATGGATGGATGGATGGACAGATGGGTGGATGGATGGATGAATGGATGGATGGATGGACAGATGGATGGACGGACGGATGGATGGATGGATGTCAAAGATCAAAGATCCTCTAAACAGAAGATGCTGCACCACAGGCAGCTCCACCTCGATCACCTGTTCAGGTCAAAACAGCAACAACATCACATACAACCTGAACTTTTCTCCACTGGCTACGACATTAGCACAACAACAATAACCCAGTTTTACGTCCAAACTTCTGAGCTTTGAAAGCATCGTCTGCAGCCGTGAAACCAAAACCACCAGACGGAGGAGAGAGATGTTGGCAGATCTGACACCAGTTTTCCTCCAAGAAAACATCATGTGGAAAGGCCGGGGTCGAGGGCGGAGCCACGGTCGCAGGAAGTGACTGGAAATGAGCTGAACAAACCGCACACGCAGATGCTAGCATGAGATAATGTCTGATAATATTCAAAATGTTTATTGTTTGATCTTGTGTGAAACTTTTGCTTCTTGTCGTCCGTTGAGTGGCTTCATACCATGATGATGAGAACATGAAGGGAGGAGGGAGGGAGGCTCGTAGGGGGCGTGGCCAAAGCAGCATTAGTATTGGTTTCTAGCTGCTGAGGGCGGCGGTCTAGTGCGACATCTAGTGGCAGGAAACGTCGTATATAAATATATAACCTTTAAAGCCAGACGATGAAATTTACACTTCTTCACCAAACACAGATCGACACGTCTGGTTTCAAAGATGCAGGAGAGAAACTCCGTCCCTGTTTGTCTGACGTCCCATAATCCATCTGCAAGCTTTTTACGACTTCATGATGCCTTCGAGCGACTCGTAAAGTCCATAAATATTATGTGACCGTGCTTTTTTTGTGTGTTCATGTTGTCATCAGTTGCATTTGAACACATCACTACAACTGGACCTTTGCACGTGAGGATGTTTTCTGAGTTGGTGGAAGATATTTGTGAGCGTTTTCTTTTTTTCTTCTCTCACTCAAGACCAAAGAGTTACGAGTTTAAATGTAGTGACAAACTTTATGAGGACGAGGAGGAACAACTGAGAGTGTCCTGTTGAGTGTAAAAAAGTCTGCGCGGCACCCAAACAGCATGAATCACTAGATTTAAGACGGACGTTTAACAGCGACCTTTGACCCAGCTCTCCACAGTGTTACTGTACCAAACACTTTCATGCTTTCTGAATGTGTCTGGGTGCGTAAAAAGAAGAGTGAAGCAGCGTGTTCATGGAAACTTCACGTGCGACTCAGCAGTCAGTCAGTCGACTTCTGGAAAAAACATAAAAACCTCACGACACACAGATTAAAGGATATTTTTACCCACTCACTGTTTCAGTGTTGTTACTCAGTGTGGAGACAAACCTCTGCGTGTAGTCTGAGGGATTGTTTAAGACTGATGTCACCTTTATTGTACTTTATTTTATGAGATCCAGAACCTGGGGAACAATCCATCAGATAAACGGGACTGCTGCAGGAAATTCCTGAAAAAAAAAAGAAAAGATCCGGGCAACAGGATGACCTAGATTTAAGAAGAAATTACTGCTTTTTTACATTGCAATTATATGTAATCTGCTTTTTCTTTTATTTGTTTTTAAAAAACACCGTAAACTGCACCTTTAACTGTTGAATTAGCGCTGGTCCAAAACCTTTAAAAAGTCTGAATATAACTCAGAGGGAAAGTTTCTCTCAGTTCAACAAGGTGCTTTCACTTTGCAGCGCTGGGATATTTAAACATTATCGACTGTGAAAAGGAGCAATTCACTGCAAATTCACTGTAACACACTCCTGAATGTACCTGGATGTCATGTGAGAATCACGAGTTTTATATGATAAATCAATAAAAAAATGTTTGTGTGTGTGTGTGTTGCTTTGTTGAAGCGCCAGATGAAGCGTTAAACTATACCGAGCGCATCAACAGCTCGGCTCCAATGTGTTATAAATTTGCTGCAAAAAGAATAAATAAATGGGTTTGAGATTCTCTGGAATGAAAGAGGATGCAGCTGCTGGAAGAATTTCATCCGTCAAGGACACGCGTCAATATTTCATCGCGAAATTACTCAAAACAAAAACAACACATCTTCATTTCTCACGGACTTCCAAACAACAGAGACAGAGAGCTGCTGCTGCTGCTGGAGGCGGTCGTTACCATGGCAGCGTGTGTGGCTCTGGTTCCTGTGGATAATCCATAAAGAACAGAAGAAGTTGTTCTGATGAATCGTTATGATATTGATATTTATTATCACAGATAACGATGATGCATGCATGTCTGAGCTGATTGTTACACCATGAACATGAGAAATCTACGGAGTAACAAGAAGGTTTTATTCTAGGGTATATATTGTAAATTACTATTCTATATTTTTATTATACTTATACATTGGGAATTGGGTACTATTTTACCTCTGGGGATTATTAAAGTATTTATTTCCCAAATCCCCATCATTTCCTAAAAGGACTATTGAGTAAAGTTGTTTAAAATGTCTAGAGGAGGATGTGTCAGTGTCACTTTTATCTGACAAGTATCTACTGTATAATAATGGAAACAATGCAGAGTATTTCTATAAGTTAACATAACATAACATAACATAACATAACATAACATAACATAACATAACATAACATAACATAACATAACATAACATAACATAACTACAACGAAGTATTAGGGCCACATTGAGAAAAAAACACACATAAAGTCGTACATTTCCTTTGAGAATAAAGTCATAAATTACGAAAATAAAGTCATAAATTACGAGAATTAAGTCGTAAATTTAAGAGAATAAACTCGTACATTTCCTACGAGAAAAGAGTCATAACATTAGTCGTAAATTTACAAGAATAACGTCGTACCTTTCCTAAGAGAATAACGTCGTAGATTTACGGCTTTATTCTCGAAATTTGTGATTTTTTTATTTGTCAATGTGGCCCTAATACTCCTACATAACATAACATAACATAACATAACATAACATAACATAACATAACATAACATAACATAACATAACATAAAGCATAACATAACATAAAACAAGAGGAGTGGATGGACAGACCTGAAGCCAGTCCATCGACAGCAGGTCAATGAGGATTATGGTTCATTCATGAGGAATTGATGAATTACAGCTACTTACCCTACTACAGTACTACAGGTACTACAGTACTACTGTACTACTGTACTACAGTACTACAGGTACTACAGTACTACAGTACTACAGTACTGCTGTACTACAGCTACATGACATTACATCAGTTACAGAGGTTAAATTCACACCAGTTCTCCTCAGCTGTGGCTCAAACACGGAGCTGCTGCTGCTCTCTCTCTCTCCTACAAAACCCAGTCTTTCCATGGAAACCAGCGCCCGGCTCCACAACACACACACACACACACACACACACACACACACACACACACACGCTACCTGTTCAGAAACATGTGGTCGGCCGGAGCTCAGTGACTCACGGTTTAACTTGACTTTACTTACACTGGAAGATTATTCTGAGTGTTTGACCACAAACTCAACCGCTAATGGCACCAAACGGCATTATGGGAAAGAAAGGGGCTCAGGGGGTTTTAGGGAAGACTGGAGAATCAGTGTGTGGACAGTTTCCTACCAGAGTCTGAAGGAAACATGAAGTCCTGCACACGACACAGTCTGTGGTGTGAAATATATTCTATTTATTGGTTTAAAGTCTGGTGTGAGCTGGAGGACGGAGTCTGACACATAATCACCTTCTGATGCAGGTGATAATATGGACCCTTTAGTGCTTATATCTGCTTAAAACAGCTCAAATCAGTCAACGCTGCTCTACGAGTCCAGTGTAATCACATTACTGATCCTGGACTCTTCACAGTTGAGACAAAATGGCTAAATACTGTTGTTGGACACGACTTGGACTAAACTTAACTCATAATCATTGGTTTTCTGACAGTTTTTGAGTCATCTCCTTTAACCCTCGTGTTATGATCCGGTCGAATTTGAAAAATGTAGTTAATGTGATCAGACTGACTTTGTCTACAAAGAGGATTTTAACAGACAAAATGAATTATATTTATTTAAATACAACTTTTAGCTTTTTATCCAACTTTTGTACATTCCTGTTGTGCTGGTCAAAAATGACCGGCCATTAGAAATAAACGAGGGAACTACAGTTCGTGTAAAAAACTGAGCCAAGTACGTCCTCATTAGCTCAGACGAATGAGACATACAGGCCATGAATAACAGATGGAAATAAAAAACCTTGATTAAGTTGATTAAGAAAACTAATGAAACTCAAAGCTTGTTTAATTGGTCGTTAACTGTTTTGTGAAGAGGAGCAGAAAACTCTTATCATAAGGCCTTTGGTTGATACTGAAGATGTAAATCTGTGAAAAACATCTCATATATTTAGTTTAATGTTAGATAATTCAGACAAAGTAGAGTCTGGTAATTACACTGGGACTATTCAGCGACAGATTGACACAGTGTTGCATCGTCTGTATATAGTACTGTATAATGATAATAAGCAGCTTTCTCACATATGAGATGAGAAATTCCTGTGAAGTTTCTTCTTCACTGTGACTCATTGGTGCTGCTGGGAAATCTCATCCAGGGAGGCGACTAACATACGTGACCATCGGCTTCTCTAAATGTTTAACTTCTCCTCGGCGACGACAGGATGTTATCACAACAACACAATAACCACATTCTCAGCCTTTCAGTCTAAAGTGTACATTAATCCATGTCTGAGGAGAGAGGAGTCACCTGGTGGGAAATCTTCACTTTGTTCTCCTGCTCAGACTGAACTCATTGTTGTTTAACAATGGAGGGCGGGGGGGTGGGGGGGGGTCGGGATTTTTCCAGTTCATGAGAATCTGTCATCGTGACTTATCGCAAACAAACAAAGCTCAGATTCTTCTGAAACCTGTGGTTGCTAAACCGCTTTCTGGGATTTCCCACCCGCTAATCTGGTCCACATGTGGCGTCCACAGGTGCTGCAGACGAGACGCTAACGCTAACGCTAATTAGCTGGACTATCTGAAAAAGCACTGTGTGAGTGTCAAAGGAGAGATTAAAGGCTTGTAAAAGCTGCTGAGTGTAAATGAAATGAAGAACATGAGAAGAGGAAGCTGCAGCATTTCTCTCTTGTTTGTAGATTGTTTTTTTGTTGTTTCTTTCCGTTGACAACATGTGTGTGAAAGATTAAAGGAAGATTAAAAAAATGTTTCGCTGGTTGTTTCCCAGTCTAAATGTCTCTGAGCTGTCAGAGTGTCCACCATCAGTCAACAGATGCTTCACAGCCTCATCAGCTGGAGATACAAGGTTTTCTCAGATCAACATGAAGCTCAACTGTTGATGATGGTTCATCTCCTCAGCCTCATCCTCATCCATGCTAACTAGCTAAACCAGGCGACTGGTCTGGGACCATCCATCCATCTCTTAGCTCCTCTTTCATGTCTGACTGTGGAGAACCTGGAGAACCTGGAGAACCTGGAGAACCTGCGAGAACCCACACAGGAACAGGGAGAACATGCAAACTCCACACAGAAGCTTCTGTTTGCTGTGAGCTAACGGTAGCTACGCTAGCTAACCACTGGACCACTGCGCCGCCCCGGCCGCCATCTTTGTTTTGGTTCAGGAAGTGTTGTTGAATTTTACCATCCATCATCAGTTAGCTCCATTATGAGCTAAATCAGGCATATTTACAACTTTTTTTTGTATGTTCATGAATCTGCAGAGTCTCATTACAAATAAATAAATAAATAAATGCAATGAAATAGTAATAGTAGATAGTTTGTGACAGTCTGTCCAATAGATATTCAGACATTTGTCAAGTGGGACTGAGATCCCAGGACTTGGCCTCTTATAACAGCATGAACTGGACTCTTGAAACCAATGTAATCATTCTAAGAATGCAGAAGTTTGTTATGTGAAAAGTGTTTGCTTGCTTTAGAAGTAATAATTATTAAAACCAACAGTAACAAGACAAAATTGAGAAATCTACAGCTTAGTGTCTGATTGGCCTATAAACGAGGAAGTGCAGGTAGGAAATAGGAGGCGTGCAATGTAAATGTACCCAGCACTCTGTATGCAGAAGGAAAAGATGAGCATATAATGTCATTTTAGTTCAAAATAGGTAAAGATATCAACAATGGAGGATAGAGAAGGATAGTCTCATGTGATTTTTGCTATTTTGAGATTTGTGTTGAAACGTGTGAACTGATTAAATGATTTACTCAAAATGTCAAGGAGGCACTCAAGGACTTTGTTTATTTTCACATGAATAGTGCATAGTGCAATCAACATTTCTGTAACTGTGCCACAAGCACAGGAGCTAGTCTTTGAGCCAATTGACTTAATAGATGTTTAAACATGAACCTGCAACATGAAACATTGACAGTCTGTGGGGAGTGCTACTTAGCACAATGATAATAATCTTTATTTATATGAGTCTTTTCTTATCAAGTGCTTCAAACAGATAAACATCAATAAAATGATTTAAAAAAACAGTGATAAAATGATAATTAAGATGTAAATGTAAGCATAAAGAGTTAGTCGTAGCTGTTCACTCTCTTTTAAACATGGCTGGAACACAAAATGTAGATTCACTACTCATTTAAAAAAGAGCTGATGGTGGACGTTCCTGTTCGCTGCCTCACCAACAATAATCGTCTCCACATGGAAGGATAATGAATGTGTGAGGGGAACATCCTGCTCCGTGGAGTTCAGTGTTTAGTGACCTTTTGCTTCTGTCAGCGCCGACACATCAGATCCACTAATATCGTCTCCCTGGGTTTGTTTATGTTTGACTCATGTGATTTCACTTTTCCTGCAGCAGAACCAAGAGGCAGAGCTGCAAAAAAAACTGCTTCATGTCATGTAAGATTAAATAGAAGAGAATAAAAAGAGGAAACGTACCAGATCAATGCATTTGGATTCTATACAAACCTTTACATGATGCATTAAACTGGATTGAAATGCTAAATGTTAATATAGTTAAAGTACTTTAAACTATAAGTAGGCCTAATAAAAATGATTTTTGGCTTATTTAAAGTGCTTATATGTATATTATTTTATATTTTAAAGGGAAATATGAAGATTAAGATGATCAGATTAAGATTTTCTATTTAAACCTATTAATAAACTTTTGATATTAAGGAATTTTCCAATATTTCTGATATTTATAATAGCTGTAGGTTCAGGTGTCTTTGACCTAAAGATGAAATACTTTGCAGAAATAAACAAAATAAACATTAAAAAAAACGTCACTAAACATAATATAACAAACTCAATCAGATGGATCAATCTGTATAGAAATAAAATTAATTATAATGTTAAGCATAATTGAACTTATGGGTTATTATTTTCCTTTGTTCTCGTCACTCGTCTGTTTGTCCTGAGTTAACACTGAGTCAATGATTCAATAAACAAATTCATGCTGCAGATGTAAACAATGTTTACAGCGTTGACTTCCTCTGCCTTTATGTTTCTGTTTTTATGGATGTAATAAATCTGAATTATGTAATATCCTCATTCCCTTTACAACACGACACCTTGTAACTCTGCTCAACATAAATATATGAAACAGGCTTTAGTCGAGGTGATGAAAACCTGTTTCCACTAAGAACTGTAAACACTGTTAAAGAATCACATTTGTTGTTGTTTTAAAGTGTAAATATAGAAATGTTTCCTCTGGGACTTTTTAAAAACTGCTGCTTATATGTTAAATGTTCAATGTTTAGTTGCTTCACTTGCTTCTGTTTATGTCAAAGTATTTCCAGTTTGACATCACTGTGCACGAGGCCAGACAGCAGAGTTTTTCTTTCTCCCAGTGACTCAACATTCATTTAATTATTTGTTAACGATTTGATTTATTTCCCTCCTCGACTCCAGGAATCTGCAGAACGACCTTATCAGACGGACCAGAGATAAGACCGGAGGAAAACCGAAGCTCTGCAGTCGAGCCGCGCTTTGGCTCAACGTTCATTAGTGCAAATCACTCGATCAGCGTCTAGACAATAAAGATTTAAAGTGTGAGCGGTTGAAGCAGAGCAGAGGAGGGTGAAGATCAGATCAGGGATCAGTCTGGAGATCAAACCAAACATCCTCCACTGCTTCCAGAAACTGGTGAAAACACATCAGTCACACTCCCTCCCCTCCCAAGAGCCCCACGCAACTACAACTAACTTTATTTATACGTTAGAGCCTCTTCCTTCACACAAGTGTAAACCAAACAACCATGTAGATACAGAAGGGCGTCGCCTCGGTGACGTCATTAGCAGATTTGAGGCTCAGAGTGAGCTGCTCCACCGCCGCCATCTTGGCAGCACCCGATGCTGCTAAACTCCCGGCTAATACAGAGATGAGGGGCGTGGCTTGGTGCCAAACAACATATCATGTCAGTGAAAGAGGCCACGCCCACAATTATGCAGAATTTTAAGCCTTAAAGGAGAATTCCCGCCATTTTTGACCCCTAAATCGTTTGCCTGATGGTCACCCAGTGCTATAGAGAATGTGAAGCTGACGTCACGCCGCTTTGCCGTTGTGGGACGTCAGCGCCATCTTTGGAGGAACGCAAACGTAAACAGAGTGGGAAAAACGGAGGAAAACGAGCAAAAAGTAAAAGAGAAAGAAAAAGAGATGAGGAAGACAGACAAAAAAAGAAAACAAAAAAGAAACGGAGAAGAGGAAGGGAAAGGAAGGAGGAACGTATCATGATAAATTCAAATTTAATGAGAAACAAAGGTAAACAGAAACACTACAACTTATTAAGACCCAGATTTACTCCCTCCACTGACTTATCCAGACATTGTGAACTATCTCGTTTTTCGTATTAGTGCATATACTGCTGTGGCATTTTTTATGCAGCAGTACTGTCCCACCATCATTACTTTTAAGCGACTTTGGGAACTTTTTTCAGGGGGGGCGAGCAAGTGTTTACATCCGCGATCCTCCAAAGATGGCGGCCAACTTCCAACGGCGTGACGTAACTTCACATTCTCTATAGCCACTGTGTGACTCCCCCCAACACTGGGTGACCATCAGGAAAACGATTTGGTAAATTGTAATAAAGACTAAAAATGGCCGGAATTTTCCTTTAATGAAAGATAAACAAGGAAATGATCAAAAGCCGTTTCTGTACCAGGCTGTAAACATGTTTATTTTACCATGTGGAGTCTATAGAGACGGACTCACCGTTGGAGACTCCCTCTGGTGGTCAGGAGAGGAACTGCATCTGTCTATAGAGACTGACTCACCGTTGGAGACTCCCTCTAGTGGTCAGGAGAGGAACTGCATCTGTCTATAGAGACTGACTCACCGTTGGAGACGCCCTCTAGTGGTCAGGAGAGGAACTGCATCTGTCTATAGAGACTGACTCACCGTTGGAGACTCCCTCTAGTGGTCAGGAGAGGAACTGCATCTGTTGGCGCTTCATGTTTCAGCCTTTGATGAAGCTGCACAAAGGAAACAACAAACGCACACTAAGAAAGTTGATAAAACACAACAGACAACAAACAGAAAAGCAGTTTGGTTAATGAATAAAAGTGGCGACAGTGGAATGAGACGTTGTCGAGGTTCAACCCTTTCAAAGCCACGTCGTACAGAGTCAAGATGTGGATTTACAGGAATATGGCGTTATATGACCACAGCCTCAGCTGCAGCCACATTAATCAGTCCTAACTGCCCCCGGGGGCGCGGGGCCCCCTAGTGGTCAGCGGGCTTCGTTCCCTCGTGCCTCTGCTGTCAGCGGTGGAAACATGAACGTTTAATGGACGAAGTTTTGCACAAACAAATCTTGTCTTTATCAGCCGTCCACGCCCCCAGAGCTGGAGGCCTCGGTTCAAACATCCCATAGTCATCCTGGAAGAATCTGACAATAAGATGTTTGACTGGTCGGGCCTTTCACAGCGTGCAGTGGTTTGTTTTTACTGTTCGGAGGAGGATCTCTGCAAATTAGAGATCACTTTATGGTTTTTTAACTTGAAGCCTGAAAACAAGTTGTAAAAGAAAATACAGCCATTTTTTTTTATAGATTTCCCTTTTTTTTTTTACAGAAACATCAGACGACACCAGAGCGAATAAAGAGAATTTCTTCATTTCTCTTCTTATTTTTATGGCGTTCATACAAAACTTTATCTCACTCCGTCTTTCCAACAAGTTACAGCAAACAGACACCGTCCTGTTCCCGGGGTTTTACTTTCATTTCATCACCTGTCTGCTCTTCATCATGTTTAATTTCAGTCTTTATCACGTTTTTAGACATCAAACAGCTTCTCTCCTGTTTTTTTATTCATTTATTTACTTTATCATTGTTCTATTGTTCTTCATCTGGACCCAAAACGCAGAGCCAGACAAGAACAGGTACTGAATCAAAGTGCAGCAATCAACATAAAGTGATCACAAGAGGACACGACGCTGGACCGCAAAATAAAACAGGAACTAAACTGGGGACGAGAGTCACAAACCATGACAGTTCTGCACTTTGAAAGCAAAAAAACATACTTTTCTTCCTCTCGTGAAGGTCATGTTTGAAGACTGAAAGCTCCAGAGCAGCGACTCAATGGATCTTGGAGGGAGATCATTTTGTCAGCTGCTGTTTTCAAGGTCAAGACGATTAAAACTCAAGTTTTACACCAGTGAGTCGACTCAAGAAAAAGAAGAAAGTTCATCAAACATCTTCAATGCAGATGAAGACCATGTGATTTTTCACTGGTCACAACAATAAAATCATTTTCAGGTTGATCTCATTGACTAATTTTATACTTCTTCTAACCTGCTTGTTGTAATTTTGATCATTTCTGGCTCAAGGCTCACAAAAATACAAAAACCCAGTATCTTAAAATATCAGAACATTTCATTTTGACACAGTATAAACATCACGTATCTGTACGAGTAATAATGAAACACAAGACGATACGTGAGGTTTAAAATCTTTGTGTTTTTATGTGTAATTTTAACGTATTTAATGTCGTGGCTGTAAACGTGACAGAGGAGCTGGTCCAGGTTTGACCTCTGCTGACCTCAGACCAGGATCCTTCACACTGTCGTTACGTAACAGTGGAGCCACGGAGGCGTCTGAGCAGTGTGTGTGTGTGTGTGTGTGTGTGTGTGTGTGTGTGTGTGTGTGTGTGTGTGTGTGTGTGTGTGTGTGTGTGTGTGTGTGTGTGTGTGTGTGTGTGTGTGAGGTTTTAGTTTCCACTGAGACGAGATGAGACGTTCAAAGGAAACTCTAATGAGGCTGTAAATACCAGCATCTGGTATCAGAACGTGGTGGAACCTGCTGAGAGCTGAACGTCCCACGACCACGAACACAACACACAGGGGTTTAGAGACTGGGGTTCAGACCCACGATCTGGTTCTGGTTCTGGTTCTGGCTCTGGTTCTGGTTCTGGTTCTGGTTCTGGTTCTGGTTCTGGTTCTGTTACGGCCTGGCTCAAGGCTGGACTGACCATCGGCCTTCAACCTGCAGCCAGACCAGATCAGACCAGACCAGACCAGACTGGACCAGACCAGAGCAGACCAGACCAGACCAGACCAGACCAGATCGGATCAGACCTGACCAGACCAGACCAGAGCAAACCAGACCAGACCAGACCAGAGCAGACCAGACCAGACCAGACCAGACCAGACCAGACCAGAGCAGACCAGACCAGACCAGGCCAGACCGGACCAGACCAGACCAGAGCAGACCAGACCAGACCAGACCAGACCAGACCAGACCAGAGCAGACCAGACCAGAGCAGACCAGACCAGACCAGACCAGACCAGACCAGACCAGAGCAGATCAGACCAGACCAGACCAGAGCAGACCAGACCAGACCAGACCAGACCAGACCAGAGCAGACCAGACCAGACCAGGCCAGACCGGACCGGACCAGACCAGACCAGGCCAGACCGGACCGGACCAGACCAGACCAGACCAGACCAGACCAGACCAGACCAGACCAGATCGGATCAGACCTGACCAGACCAGACCAGACCGGACCGGACCAGACCAGAGCAGAGCAGAGCAGAGCAGACCAAACCGGACCAGACCGGACCGGACCAGACCAGACCAGACCAGACTGGACCAGACCAGAGCAGACCAGACCAGACCAGACCGGACCAGACCAGACCAGACCAGACCAGACCAGACCAGACCAGACCGGATCAGACCAGAGCAGACCAGACCAGAGCAGACCAGACCAGACTGGACCAGATTAGACCAGACCAGATTAGACCAGACCGGACCAGACCAGACCAGACCAGGCCAGGCCAGGCCAGGCCAGGCCAGGCCAGGCCAGACCGGATCGGACCAGACCAATCACTAAAAGTCAGATCACCAGGTGTGAGTTTCTCTCAGACTAAACGCCACCGCTCCGTTCCACCGGCGCCGCCAAACTCAACCTAAAAATGAAAGTTCACACATTCGACTGAATAAATGTGATTTATTATTATTATTATTTTCTTCTGATAATCTTCATATTTCTGGGAGACGTCGGGTCGTGGCCTCTAATAAACCGCTCAGTGGGTGTGAATGCACATTAACATTAAATCATCCTCTGGGAACATGATAAATATTACCCATAATACACCTCACCTCGTCCCGTCCCACCGCGCCGCAGGTCGTCTCATATAAAGTCAGATATGATGAAATGTGGTGAAAACTTTTCCTCCGCTCTTCACACTCCTGGTCGTTAATGAAATGTGGACAGAACAACCCCCCCCCCTCGCTCCGACCACAGAGCGGCTTCTCTTCACTTCAGCCTGAATAATTTTCTGCTGCTCTGAATTTTATGGAAGATCACAAAGTTTTCCAGAAACCAAAACTGTGGGTTTGTGCCATGGAAACCGGAGCCGAGGAGCCTGGGTAATAACCGAACACGTCGTAATGTTAATGGTCAAACGGTCTTTTTTTTTTTACAGCCGAGCGAAGAAAATGTGTGTGTTCGCTAATTCACGCATGATTTGATAATGAGACGAAAGCGGTGACGTTGATGTTTACGACGCGGACACGACGCAGGCAGCCGGTTATTTATAATCAGTGAATCACAGTCATGTGCAAACGATCGCTGATTAATCCTCCAAAGAAAATATCTGGTCCATTCATGAGTCACCATCACATCAGACAGAGGAGGAAGAGGAGGAGGAGGAAGAGGAGGAAGAGGAGGAGGAGGGAGAGGAGGAGGAGGAAGGAGAAGAGGAGGAAGAGGAGGAAGAGGAAGAGGAGGAGGAGGAAGGAGAAGAGGAGGAAGAGGAGGAAGAGGAGGAGGAGGAGGAAGAGGAGGAGGAGGAAGAGGAGGAGGAGGAAGGAGAAGAGGAGGAAGAGGAGGAAGAGGAAGAGGAGGAGGAGGAAGGAGAAGAGGAGGAAGAGGAGGAAGAGGAGGAGGAGGAAGAGGAAGAGGAGGGAGAGGAGGAAGAAGAGGAAGAAGAAGAGGAGGAAGAGGAGGGAGAAGAGGAGGAAGAGGAGGGAGAGGGAGAGGAAGAGGAGGAAGAGGATGAGGAGGAAGAGGATGATGAGGAGGAAGAAGATGAGGAGGAGGAGGAGGAGGGAGAAGAAGAAGAAGAGGAGGAAGAGGAGGAGGAGGAAGAGGAAGAGGAGGGAGAAGAGGAAGAGGAGGAGGAGGAAGAAGAAGAGGAGGAAGAGGAGGAGGAGGGGGGAGAAGAGGAGGAAGAGGAGGAAGAAGATGAGGAGGAGGATGAAGAAGAAGAGGAGAAGGAGGAAGAGGAGGGAGAGGAGGAAGAAGAAGAGGAGGAAGAGGAGGAGGAGGGGGGAGAAGATGAGGATGAGGAGGAGGAGGAAGAGGAGGGAGAAGAGGAAGAAGAAGAAGAGGAGGGAGAAGAGGAAGAAGAAGAGGAGGATGAGGAAGAAGAAGAGGAGGAAGAAGATGAGGAGGAGGAGGGAGAAGAAGAAGAAGAGGAGGAAGAGGAGAATGAGGAAGAGGAAGAAGAAGGAGGAATAAGAGGAAGAAGATGAGGAGGATGAGGAAGAAGAAGAGAAGCAGCAAGAGGAGGAAGAAGAGGAAGAGGGAGAAAAGGAGAAAGAAAAAGAAGAGGAGGAGGAAGAGGAGGAGGAAGAAGAGGAAGATGAGGAAGAGGAAGAAGATGAGGAGGAAGAGGAGGAAGAAGAAGAAAAGTAAGATAGGAGGAAGAGGAGGAGAAGGAGGAAGAGGAAGATGAGGAAGAGGAGGGATGAGGAGGAGGAGGAGGAGGAGGAGGAGGAGGAGGAGGAGGAGGAGGAGGAGGAGGAGGAGGAAGAGGAGGAGGAGGAGGAGGAAGAGGAGGAGGAGGAGGAGGAGGGAGAAGAAGAAGAGGAAGAGGAGGAAGAGGAAGAAGAAGAGGAGGGAGAGGAGAATGAGGAAGAGGAAGAAGAAGGAGGAAGAAGAGGAAGAAGATGAGGATGAGGAAGAAGAAGAGAAGCAGCAAGAGGAGGAAGAAGAGGAAGAGGGAGAAGAGGAGAAAGAAAAAGAAGAGGAGGAGGAAGAGGAGGAGGAAGAAGAGGAAGATGAAGAAGAGGAGAAGGAGGAGGAAGAGGAGGAGGAAGAAGAGGAAGATGAGGAAGAGGACAAGGAGGAAGAAGAGGAAGAAGATGAGGAGGAAGAAGAAGAAAAGTAAGAGGGTTAGGAGGAAGAGGAAGAGGAGAAGGAGGAAGAGGAAGATGAGGAAGAGGAGGGAGATGAGGAAGAGGAGGGATGAGGAGGTAGAGGAGGAAGAGGAAGTGATGCTGTTGGAGTGATGACACAACAGAATCCACTCAGGGCGGATGAAGAGGAGGATGAAGAGGAGATCAGAGTCATTTTCAATATCCACAAAATGCCTGTTGATCACGGTCACCACGGCGACGGCGAGGCTGCGGCCTTCAGGACAAACCGTCTTATTGATTCCTTCAAGTCAAGTTTTTTTCTCTCTGTGCCCTGAACCGCGTGGGGGCGTGACCACAACCTTCAACCGCCGCCGCCATCCCATCACTTCTGTTTGTTGTTGTTACCGTGACGACCGAGGTCCACCACCACCACCACCACCACTGTGATGTCATCAACAGTCTCTGATGATGAACCCGTTGCTCCTGTCAGAAGGTCACTTGATCCTAAAGGGGTTACTCCAGGTCGTTGGACAGTGTCGGCCCTTTGGCCCAGTGGTATGAGGGGTTTGATCCCTGAGCAGCCGATCAATAACCTTTATCAGACCGAAGCTGATTTATAGACAATAATAATAAAGTAATAATAAATAAAATAAACATTTCAACTCACTTTAAGGAAATAAAAAGCATCAGTGTTCCTTCAAACCTCTGTAATTATCCTGATGTCTGTGTTGGTGGACGCTCTGATTTTCCACAGTCTTTGAACGCAGCAGAGTCCGTGTTTATCTGGAAACTGGTTTCTGAGGCACTGATGAGTGTTTTCCTCGTGTCCGGCCAAGACGTGTCTGAACGAGACGCGTTATTAAACACGGCAATTAACAGAGAACAGCAGCAAACAAATAAACACACACACACACACAAACAAACACACAAACAAACACACACACAGAACCAGACTTTAAACAAGAAACGAGCGAATCAACATTTGTCACGAGAACTTTCTCTCTTTATTGGTCTCGAAGAATTCATCCAGTCCAGTTTCCGGTAGATTCAGACTCTTTAATTGATCCAGACTGAAAAACTGAACAACACAGAGTGAAACAAACAACTTTGAACTCATTAAAGGGATAGTTCAACATTTTGTCAAGTTTACCCATCGCCATAATCCCTATAGTCATAGCAGTAGGTTCGTTACCTTTAATTGTCGGTGTATGCTGTTTTTAGATACATTTTGGATTCATGTGAAATATTAATGGCGTTCTAAAGGGGCCGGTTTTAAAGCTAGAGTGAAGATCCAGATCTCATCTGAAACCAGGAGACACAGAGCAGAGAATCTGTTGGTCCAGCCATGGCATGAGAGCTGCTCAGAAAACGGGATCAATAATGCTCCAAAGTTCGGCTTTGAGATTCTGGTGGGGAAAACTTTTAAACTGGATCCTGAACACTGCTGTCATCTCTGTGCACCTCTCTCTCTCTCTCTCTCTCTCTCTCTCTCTCTCTCTCTCGGACCTCTATTTAGAAATAACTTCTCCTCCCACCGATGGCCTTATTTGCTGTTGCAGCCACACAGAGACATCAGCAGAAACTACAGACTTTTGATCCAGTTACAAGTTCTTTGTAGAGGCTTCAAGGAAAACTGTGTGTTGTGCAGTTTTTATCATATCAATTATGGGATTAAATTCTGGTTCTGGTACCGGTTCTGGTACTGGTTCTGGTACTGGTTCTGGTACCGGTACTGGTTCTGGTACTGGTTCTGGTACTGGTTCTGGTACCGGTACTGGTTCTGGTACTGGTTCTGGTACTGGTTCTGGTACTGGTACTGGTTCTGGTACTGGTTCTGGTACTGGTTCTGGTACTGGTTCTGGTACCGGTCCGGTTCTGGGACTGGTGCTGGTTCTGGTACCGGTTCTGGAATCGGTTCTGGTACTGGTACAGATTCTGGTACTGGTCCGGTTCCGGTTCTGAACCGGTTCTGGTACCGATTCTGCTACCGGTTCTGGTTCTGGTACTGGTTCTGGTACCGGTACGATCCGGTTCTGGAACTGGTACTGGTTCTGGTACTGGTTCTGGTACTGATTCTGGTACTGGTTCTGGTACCGGTACCGGTCAGGTTCTGGTACTGGTACTGGTTCTGGTTCTGGTACTGGTTCTGGTACCGATTCTGCTACCGGTTCTGGTACTGGTTCCGGTTCTGAACTGGTTCTGGAACCGGTTCTGCTTCAACTGGTGGAAGGATGGAGCAGAGAGGAGGGATGGAGCAGAGAGGAAGGATAGAGGGATGGACGGATGGAGGGATGGAGCAGAGAGGAGGGATGGAGCAGAGAGGAAGGATGGAGCAGAGAGGAAGGGTGGAGTAGAGAGGAAGGATGGAGCAGAGAGGAAAGATAGAGGGATGGACGGATGGAGGGATGGAGCAGAGAGGAGGGATGGAGCAGAGAGGAAGGATGGAGTAGAGAGGAAGGATGGAGCAGAGAGGAAAGATAGAGGGATGGACGGATGGAGGGATGGAGCAGAGAGGAAGGATGGAGCAGAGAGGAAGGATGGAGCAGAGAGGAAGGATAGAGGGATGGACGGATGGAGGGATGGAGCAGAGAGGAGGGATGGAGCAGAGAGGAAGGGTGGAGTAGAGAGGAAGGATGGAGCAGAGAGGAAGGATAGAGGGATGGAGCAGAGAGGAAGGATGGAGCAGAGAGGAAGGATAGAGGGATGGACGGATGGAGGGATGGAGCAGAGAGGAGGGATGGAGCAGAGAGGAAGGGTGGAGTAGAGAGGAAGGATGGAGCAGAGAGGAAGGATAGAGGGATGGACGGATGGAGGGATGGAGCAGAGAGGAAGGATGGAGCAGAGAGGAAGGATGGAGGGATGGAGCAGAGAGGAAGGATAGAGCAGAGAGGAGGGATAGAGAGATGGAGGGATGGAGCAGAGAGGAAGGATGGAGTAGAGAGGAAGGATGGAGGGATGGAGCAGAGAGGAGGGATGGAGCAGAGAGGAGGGATGGAGCAGAGAGGAAGGATGGAGGGATGGACGGATGGAGGGATGGAGCAGAGAGGAGGGATGGACGGATGGAGCAGAGAGGAGGGATGGACGGATGGAGCAGAGAGGAAGGATGGACGGATGGAGCAGAGAGGAGCAGGGAGAGAGTCCTCACACCATGTTCTAAACAATTTTCAAAAATTAATATCATAGATTGTGGGAAATACCCAGTCACCCCCCAGTCTCATTAAAAAAAGTATGAAACTCCGGACCTTATTTGTCATTTGGTCCCAATGTCTACACCCTGGTTTTGGCCTTGGCGGAGCAGAGCCGTGAGCTGCTCAGAGCTACGCTACGGAGGCTCATTATGGGATTTCTTGGTTTCCCTCATCAAACTCATCAAATACACAATCCAACAACTCCACAACGCTCTGGTGGACAAGTTGTGACCTGCACATTCACCACGCTATGAGATAATAACACAACGTTACCACACAGAGTTGTTTTAGAGGGAAATTCAGAGACTGTTGATGAAAAACTGTCCCTGAAGGCAACGTGCATCAGAGGTTTTGCATGAATTCACCAAGAAATCCGTAGCTCTGAGCAGCTCACGGCTCTGCTCCACTGTTCTAAAAATAGCTTGCACCGACAATTAAAGGTAACGAACCTACTGCTATAGGGATAATGGCGATGGGCCAATTTGACAAAATGTTGAACTATCCCTTTAACACAGATATGGGTTATAGATTCCAGATCAGACCAACAGGCCTTCTCGTGATCTGATGATTGAGAAAGATGAAAACAACTAAAAATCTGATAATAATATGTTGAATGAATGTTTGAAATCAATCAGCCTGATGACAGATAATGACTTCCTGCTGTGTGAAGGACATTATATATCTATAGGGAACCATATGATCCCTGCGCGGGTCCTGCTTCCTGTTTCACATCCACATGAGACAGAGCTAATCCGAAGTGAATGAGTTTGATAACAGAGTGCGTCAGTGTTTGTTCCTGCAGCTGTGAGTCGATGGAAATCCTCTGTTGATAATGACATCACTCTAATAAATGGTAAGAAAAAAAAAAAAAGAATGACATGTGAAGTTTCCAGATGTTGTTAAAGCATAACTCACATTCCTCTGTTTGTTCCCTTTTCGAAATTATATAAACAAAACACATAAAACTTAATGCCTCCCTCATTCCTTTCTAGGACTTTTTCTTTTTCTTTTTTTTCTTCTTCTACTTCTTCTGCTGGTGAAAGCTCCTCGGTCTCTCGCCTTGTTTCCATTACCACCGCGCGGCCCCACGAGGCGGCACGACACAGCGCCCGCGGTCGTATCAGAGGGATCCCACCGACAGATTAAAAAAAAAAAACCTCAACAAAAGTTTCCTCAAAGTTTTTCAAATCCTCGGTTCAAAGTGTCGTTATATAGTTTCTGAGAGCGGGAACGAATCAAAGAGGCTTCAAACGAACAGGAACAGACCTCACAGAGGAATCAACTGTTGGAGACATCCATACCTCCATTAACCATGACAACCATATGACAACACGATGTAGTAGGACTAGTTAAAGCTCCATACAGTATAAAGGTAGCTCCTTCAAAATAAAGGTATATCTATATTAATATTGAGAAAGTATCAAAGCCTCCACAGAGAAATGCACACAGCCTGTATTCAGAAACCGAGCCTTAAAACCAGCCGTCAGGACTTCCTGTCACTTTGTGATGTCACAACAAAGCCGACGCCCCCTCACCACCTGGAAAACACCATCCAACAACTTGCAGGATTTGGTTTTTTCTGAGTGTTTTATTCTGAAATCTACTCTCACTCTCACTCAGAACAGTCAGCCAATCAGAAGAGAGACTCAGACCCTCCTCTCTTCTGATTGGCTGACACACTGAGACTTCAAAATAAAACCCCAGGAAAAATGTAAAAATATGAAGCTTTAAATGTTGAAGGACTTTATTGTACTTAACGTAATGTTGCGTTTCATAAAAATGTCAGACTATGTATAAAAAACGCATCAAATAAATGTCACCAAAGTTTTTTAAACTTTTTTTTTATGATACTTCTGACATTTATGTCTTTTATATTCCTGTAAATAAATGATGACATCTCCAGTTGACAACTCCTCTCTCCTCTCCCTTTTGGTTTGAAGACATGATCTTCAGACAGTCTGCCCATAAAAGAACAAATGAATATGTGAAATGTGATGTTTAAATGTTAAACGGTTCATTGTACATGTACTATCATCATCATCATCATCATCATCATCATCATCATCACGGTGCTCAGATCAGTGGACGACGGTTAAACAAACTGTCCTGTTGTGAGTGACTTTGTTTGCACGAACCCACTCTCTCTGACAAACAGTCGTCCTACTGGGCTGATCCTAGACCAGCTATCCATGTGTCACACAGATGTAACGGAGTCTGAAAAACCAGAGCGGGTTTATTCAACAAGATGCAGACGCTGATCCTGGATCTGACACCTGAAGTGACAAATATTCTTCACTTTTCTTATCTGTCTTTTATTTTGAAGGTTTGATCCATGAGTCGATATAAAAACCATGTCAGTGTAGTTCTCCATCTCCTCTCTCAGCTTCTCTCTGGAGCTCTAGTAACAGGTCTGTGTCAGCCAATCAGAAGAGAGGAGGAGGCTCTGGGCCTCTCTTCTGATTGGCTGACTCTTTTCTGAGTTGATCCAATAAAAAAAAGAGCAGATTTCAGAATAAAACACTCAGAGAAACTAAATCCTGCCAGTTGTTGTTGTTGGATAGTGGGTCCAGGTGATGAGGGGGCGGGGCTTTGTTGTGACATCACAAAGTGACAGGAAGTCCTGACGGCTGGTTTTAAGGCTCAGTTTCTGAATACAGGCTGTGTGCATTTCTCTGTGGACTGAGGCTTTGATACTTTCACAGTATTAATATAGAACCTAGAGCTGCTTTATAATCACACTACACATGGACATCTACCTTTATACTGTATGGAGCTTTAACACAAACATCTACCTTTATTTTGAAGGAGCTTTAACACAAACATCTACCTTTATTTTGAAGGAGCTTTAACACAAACATCTACCTTTATACTGTATGGAGCTTTAACACAAACATCTACCTTTATTTTGAAGGAGCTTTAACACAAACATCTACCTATGGAGCTTTATCACAAACATCTAAAGAAGCTTTAATATAAAACATGTGTCTACCTGCAGATGTGTTCTCTGGATATATTCCTTGAGAGCAACATGAGGTCGTGTTATTGGTTTAAGCGATGCATCATTTTCAGACATCTGCAAAAAACAAAAAACAAAAGAAAGTCGCATTTTACGAGTCCTTTGTCTTTTGTTGAGTCACTTTAAAAAATTTAAATTGATCACTTTCTTCATGGAACAACAATAATATTTCTGTTTTTTTCTCTTTTTTCTGAGCAGATTTATAGTGTTTTGGAATAAAACGTCTCGGTGAACACCTGCCACATTTGTTCCTCTTTATCTTTCATCTCGACTTCAGAGATTATTTGTTCTTTACCAGGAAACACCTTTTCTGTAAACACACAGGTGCACTCTATGGTGTAAACACCTTCACAGAGCTGATAAGGCCTCCTCTTCATCTTCCTCCTCCTCCTCCTCCTCCTCACCCCTGATGAACCTTCCCAACACGTGTCTGCAGATGGAAGTGCGAGCGCGGCGGCGTGCAGAGGTCGTCATTCCTCGCTTTACCCTCATTTAGTCGCTCGTGTGTCTTAACAGTATTTAAGTGATGACAGCTGACGTCCAAACAGCTCTTTCATGGCGATGCCCTCCGGGGAGCGGCTGCCTGGTGCACAGCTGCAGACACCAGAGTGCAAGGACGACACGGAGCAGCCAGCGAGGGAGGGGGGAGGGGGGGAGGAGGGAGGGGCGGGAACCCAGGGCCTCCATCTTTAAGTCATATTTCACTTTGCTGCAGCTCAGCCTCGAATACTTTCACTTTTCAGCATCTGTATTCCTGTTTTTAACAATGTTTACTGGATTTAATCAAATTTCCAATCAATGAATCACTTCATTGAATAAAAAAAGTTCAAAATAAGTTCTGGGTTTATACATTATCCATTATAAAACTATTATTTGGTCGGTTTCGTGTCCTATTAGATATGGTTTGCTTGTTGCATTTTGCATGTTTCCTGATTAGGGTTGAAAAGGGACGGAAAATTTCCAGTCAATTTCCAGAAACTTTCTATGGAAAGTTTAGCTGGAGAATTTTGGAAATAGGAAACTTTCAATGGAAATTAATTAGAAATTGGGGATAATTTGTGTAACTTGTGTTCAAATATTTTGTTTTGTCATCCATGCAAAATAATACAATTAAAAAACATGACATTTCAACAGATTTATTTGTGAGTCAAGTTTTCATTCTTGTCCGAAAAATCAATTCTTTTACTGAACAACAAAAACATGAATGTCGAGTAAAATATTACGGGAAAAGCAAACTTTGAAAATTCCGGGAATTTTGCAGCCCTATGTCTGATTGTTGACAGGTGTTTGTATTATTTTGTCAACCCTATTTATATCCATGAGAGTGGCTTGAATAGTAGAAACACTCCTGTGTGTGATCCGGCCTCGGCACATCCTCCACTGTGCAGCTGAATCAACACCTCTGTGAAACATCTGCAGCAGCGGCACGAGGCCTATAAATAAAATATAAGATCTGGTTTGTCTCTGTGATTTAAGTTTATTTCCTTTTATTCTGCATGTTCCCGTATTTTATGTGAAACAAGTAGCATCTGCTGTGTTTTAACTTCCTCTGGTGACGGTGGGGGAGGCTTCCCCAGCGAGGGAGGCTTTTATTTTGAAAGGAAATTCCTTTACTGTGAATTCATGAGGGTTTTCACTCCCATACAGGATGTGTATGATGAGGAGTTTTCATTTTTAAGCCAACAGGGTCGGTGAAAACACCACATAATAATGAGAAATAATGAGATGTGAGAGCGATCAATCACCAAAATAAAAGCCTGCATATATCTCCATTATCTCTGTGATGACGTGCTATGTAATTCCACACAGCGGATATCGGCCTCGACCTGTGTTTCTGTGATTTAACTTCAGTTTAAATGTTTCCCAATAATGCAACATGATTTATCTCATAACATTATGATGCAATTATGATAATTTTGATGCTTATTTTTAGGTCATGTCCTATTTCTGAACCTTCTTCTGCACGTCACGATCCATCATGCGGCTCCGCGGTGCAAACACAAATACAGATACAAGGTCTCTATGCAATTAGTGAACAACATAGGTGGTTATTATGACTCAGTCTGTTTTTACAAGTCTGAAAAACCATCAGGAGATTTGTAGTTTGGTTGTGACGGCGAGGCTGCAGAGGAAACCTGACCTGCAGCGTTGGCTCAGGTCTTTAAAAAAAGGTGAGCTGTCAATCAAAGAGACACATCTTAATGAATGTGGATTATAAATCCAAGGTCATAAAGCGTTTTATCTGATGAGCCGTCAGTCACCTGTCCAGGTTGTCACCGTGGGCGGAGATCATCTGATCAGGTCAGAGTCCTGACAGCAGCACGGCAGACAAACGCCGCTCAAATATTCTAGCCTGGGGGACGTAAATACTGTAATTCACACTGATACCTGGTTAAAACTCCTCACTTGTGGCCTCAGCATTTACAGCCTACTTAATTTTGTCATGTATATTGTATTGTTCCTCATTGATTATTGCATTAGCATTAGTGTGTTAAACAAAATCAAGTTTAGTTTTTTCTTTCAATCGCATGGGAAGCACTTTGAAATGAGTTTTGACTTGTGTAAAAGGTCTGTCTGCTTAGCACCGTAACTCTGGATAGAAGGAAGGACAAAGGGAAAGAAGGAAGGCAGAAGGACAAAGGGAAAGATGGGAGGAAAGAAGGAAGGGAAAAAGGAAGGAAAGATAGATGGAGGGGAGGGAACAGATTGGGTCAACTGGGTCAGGAAGGAGGCTGTAAGGACAAAGGAAAGGAAGGAAGGGAGGGAACAAGGAAAGAAAGATGGAGGGAGGGAACATATTCGTTCAAGGAAGGAAGAAGGGAAAGAAGGAAGCGAAAAGGGAAGGAAAGAAAGATGGAGGGAGGGAACAGATCAGGCCAATTGGATCAAAAGAGGAAGGTAGGAGAAGGAAGGACAAAGGAAGGAAGGAAGGAAGGAAGGAAGGATGGAGGAAGAGAACAGATTGGGTCAATTTGACCCAGAAGGACGACAAGAGGGTTAAGGAGAAGAACAGATGCGATACAGACTTGGACTGGATACAGATGTTGGTGAGTAAAGGAACAAAAGTTTGATACTTAATTTGCAAAAGTTTCTAAAAAAGATGATCAATATAACAAGAAAACATTTGCAGTTACAGTTTAACCGATGTCCGGTAGCGTAAGCACCAAGGACTGTGAGTGGAACGGATCTGTTCTCTGTTGACGACGATGTTTTGTTTGTTGGTTTGTTTCCGTCAGACTCGATGGTGCGGGTCAGAGTTCAGGGTTGAAGCCTCTACAGAACCAATCTGGCGTCTTCCTACTGTTTGACCCTGTCTTTGTTTTAGAAACGTGACTCATGTTGTTCGCGTCTGTCCCACACTGACGTGGAGGTCCTGAACGTCCAGCTGCAGAACCCTTCAAACACAAAACTGTGGGAAAATCGCAGCAGCATTTTTTTGTATTCATCATCTGGTCGGACTGTGTTTGTTTATGTGGATCCGTGCAGTGATTTGCAGACACGCGGTACAAACGGGAGAGAATGCCACAGCGGAGGTTTGTCCACTTGACCTCATGAAGCTGCGGCGGCGCGCTGATGTAACTAGTAAATAGCTGAGGTCTGGTTGTGGTTGCTGAGCTAACCAGGGAGGTGCTGCTAGCTGGACCGCTACCAGTTAGCATGGGTTGCTACAACCAGATGTTGAGTCCAGAGGTGCAGAATGAGACGTGTGCACAGTTTGTCTTCACATTTACCTGCTGATAAAAGCAGGTCTCGGTCTGACAGGTGCTGCACCAACCTGTATGAGGTCAGTCTACCTGGTTCTGATGTAGAAACCTGAGACTCACCCAGAGTCGACTCTTCTGAACGCTGTTGGAAACACCTGGCGTCCAGATGTTCCTCTGTATGACTAACTATAGATTCTGGATTCGTCTTTATGGAACATTTATTAGAACATGTTCCTGCAGAAACACGAAGGAGGAAGAGGAAGATGGAGGAAGACCTTTACAAACCTCTTTCCTGTTCACCCCAAACTTATCAAATTGAAGGTTTACAACACTTTCACTTTGTTAGATCTGTTCTAACAGTCTTTGTCCCTATTGGTCTGCAGGAGGGCCGATAAAAAATGATTGAATGGGACGTTAACAGAAGAATCCTGAGTGCTAACCATCGGTTTTCCCCCAAACATACCCAGATTTCCCCGAAATTATCCATTGTATTGCTCTAATTAAGTATCAGGACAAATATCTTTCTTATATCTCTTCAATTTTTCTCAAAATAACCGTTAATCAGGAAAAAAAGATGTGAGCTGGATAAGAAAAACATCTTATCCTTAACTTACAACTACATTCTGTCCAGTTTAAGCTTCTTTTGCTTCTAATCATCGTCCGTCATCCAAATCCAGAACATTTCAAGACCAGATAAAGACTGTTCATTTAAGAACCGTACCATCAGGATAGGAGCTTACGGGCAGTGTTGTTTAAAGTTTTTATGTATCATCTCTGATTATATGATGCTAATATTTGTTTTTGTGTCAGAATTCGTCACGTCACAGTAATTTAAATGGTGATTCTGCTTCCTGTTGGCTTTGCCCCCACAGTGTCCTATCTCTGGAGGACAAAAGACAACATGTAAACTCAACAGAATGACCCTCCCACTGCGGAGGTGTCCTTCAGCTCTTAGAGCTCTTAAGGAGTTCGTGGTTGAGAAACCAAAAGGAGGGATGATAACCCGTTAACATCTTGCAGAGTCTTGGGACCGCAGCCACGGACCGACAAAAAAAAAAAAAAAAGAAAAACTCAGCCAGTGATTCATGAGATGTGGGAAAGACGCGAGTTAGAAAGCATTACCCCACGACCGTGTTGTCCCAGACAAAGACACACAGATGTGATAAAAAACAAACACACCCTACGTCGTGTCTTTGATGTCACTCATTAGGACTCCTCGGCCGTTAACGAACGTACCTTTAACAACCCAGGAACCTCACGCCAAGAGCGCGTCGACCGCACATGTGTCGAAATATGTAAATTTGATAATTGCTTTGACATTGACATGAGAAGACAAGAACATGTGGTCGCCTGCTTTTCTTTGAGGAGGGGAGAAAAAATCAGTCTCAGCTTCAAGATGGTAACAATTCCCACTATCTTCAAAAGTCTGACCCCCCCTCCCCCTCCTCCTCCTCCTCCCCCCCCTCCCCCTCCTCCTCACCCCCCCTCACCCCCTCCTGACTTTGGAAAAGAGTGGTGTGGATTATTGAGCAATCAGCCTGACAGAGGGAGAGCGATCATCCTGAGACTTTAATGCAGGATAATACAGAGTGTGCAGAGATAATTGGAGGATGTTAACGGACGTGAGTGTACAAGCGTGTGTGTTTAAGTGTGTGTGTGTGTGTGTGTGTGTGTGTGTGCGTGCTGCCTGGTTGCCTCAGGTGTAATCGTTTCCTCATCACTCTGAGGTAAACGAGCCGTGTCTCATCACCGTCTGTCAAAGTCAGAGGGTTAATTGGTTTAATCGTTACATCGTGTTTCCAGGAAACAGTCACTTCCTGCTCCGAGGTCGCCGGTCGTTTATCCTGCACCTGCTGCACCTGTGATGTCACATGTGACAGGTTGGTGAGCAGGTGACCGTCTGTACCAAGCTGTAGCGTCCCTCCGGCTTTCCTTCCTTTTCCTTCTCATGTTTCTTGTCTGACTGGGATTTTGTCGTCGTCACGGCAGAAACATTTAGAGACAAATGAAGTTTTATGTTCTATTGAGATAAATGTGGAAGAGTCCATCTGCTGCATATGTTATACTTTATATTTTATGTGTGTTGTATGTACTTTATTATATAAGTCCTCTATAATAAAACCTCTGCCTAGACAAATAACGATAACTTTGTTTCTGAAGTGACTTTACTTTTGTCCTTCAGACCATTTAACTCTCAAATTGAGATGCAAAGTTTCTTTTTCATGATGATAATAATAATAAAAAGGTAAACGCACGATCCAATCTCTGTAAATCCATGTTAGTTATCAATATCATTGATAATATCAAGGTAACCACGATATCTGCTCAGCCAACCCTGACTACTGGGAAGATACATGTGGATTTGTCTGTTAGCAACTGTTAGCGGGCTAAAGTAGCATTAGCATCGTTGCTAAAGGGAGAAGCCAGTCTGTGAAGCTAGCCAGGAAGCTAACAGCTAACTCTGATTAAAAAAAAAGACAGTAGCTGCATTTTTGATGATTTCAACCATGTTTTGTTAAGAAACCGATCAGAGGTGTCAGTCGGTTTGTCAACCGGACCCATGTTGAGCTTCCAGATGCTGCAGCAACAGGACGTTGATGATGACGACCTTGTAATTAACATTAAGCCTGATGAGATTTCCACACTATTAGGATCTAATAGCAAAGTAAAGTTTGTCAATGAGCATCAGGTTGTTGTTTCCTTGCAGCTTAACGTCCTGGTTCCAGGTCCGACTCCGATGTTGAGCCACCTCCATGTCGGTGCCAGCTGCGACGCTCCACAGTGTCCGTTTACCGTTTGTCATCGTGTGTTGTGTCACGTTGGTAAATAACTCGTCCTGGTTTTGCAGCTGTGCAAATGCGACCGTGACAAATTCTGGGAAAGCCGCGGTTGCTCTTTAAAAAACCCGTCTGTGTGCCACGGTAGACTCTGTTTAATTCTCTTCTGTCATCCCCCGACATCTTTTTCCAATTAGAGATATCAGATCAAAGGTCTGTGCACATCAGAGTGGAACCAGCTGGATGTAAAGGTGGTGGATAAGAAATCACATTGAGGTAAACACTCAGAGAGAGAGAGCGTAGCGTGTCTTCAGCCAGACCCGAGGCCTCGTGAACATGTAATGATCTGAAGCCTGCAGTTGAACAAAAAAAAACACAAGTGTTGTCTGGATGAAAAATGGCGAGACGGCCGCGTGACTCTTTGATCCGTCCGGAGGGTGGCACCGGCGCTGAAGCAGCATAAACCCAACGTCAGGACGCATCTCAGTCAACGTAATCACCGCCTTTCGACTCGAGGCTCCGCTTCCTTCACCGAGACGTCTCATAAATTTGATTTGGTACCGCAAAAAATAAAAAAAAAACCCAAACAAATATGGACGCCTGATGTCGGCCAGACTCCGGAAGTCATTGAATAAACTTAATGCGTCTGTGCACGGCGTTCCCATACGATGCACACGCGGCTGTGAGACGTTAACACGGGTATCTGTTTCCTCGCCAGCATCCAACGATGATTCATGCTGCATTCAACCGTCCGTCAGACTAATGAGTTTTATGAAACAGTGAGCTGTCGATGTTTTATCACATGGTGTGAACAGAGTCTGGCTGACGGACCAGTTATCATTCAATTAGAAGATCTGACTCTCCGCTTGTTGGCGAAGACACTTAAGTCTGTGAAATCTCCCTGGATACAGGAAGAGCTCCGGTCTGATCCTGATCCTGAGTCGGAGGCTTCAGGCTTCAGGCTTCAGGCTTCAGGCTTCAGGCTGATGCTGCTGCTGCTTCATCCAGGTGTGACGCACATGTGTCAGAGGGAGACCTGAGCAGCCTTCACTTTCAGATGTGTTACCTTTATCTTCTAGAGTTTGACCTCTTAACTCCTGCAACCCCGGCCTGTACATGTACTGTATGTGTACCTACTTAAACACACCTTCCAAACGGGCCAATCAGACGCAAGCAGACGTTCACCACAGCAGGTACAGTAACGACGTCGGCCAAGTTGGCAGGAGATGAGACGGCTCTTCTTCTTTGATCCAACGTGTCTGTCTGAGGAGCTTCATCTGTCTGCTGCTCTGGACCTGCACCTCCTGCACCTCCTGCACCTCCTGCACCTCCTGCAGCCCCATGCATCTGAAAGAGGAGGAGGAGGAGGAGGATGAAGAGGAGGAACCAGAGAGTTTAGATGGAAGAAGAACAGAATAAGGAGGAGGAGAAGAAAGAAAAAACACAGAACACACATATGGAGAACATAAATGATTTGGTATGAACACTATGTACAGTTAAGTACTTGGATCCAATGTCTGTGTTTTGCACATGTTTAAAATCCACATTAATGTGCAGCAGATACATATAGTACTTGTTTTGTTCATGCATTGTCGTTTTCCTACAGAGCCTGTTTTTTTCTCATCAACAATATGTAAAGAGTTTATTCTGTCGTCACGTAGACATTTAAAGTTTATTGATTGAAGTAGCTGTAATAAAATAGTTAATTAGTGAAGATTAAAGTACAGAAAACATCCTTTCACTCATGAGTTGTGATGCTTTTCCATTTTCTTTTTGCTCCGACAGCTGCTGGAAATTAAAGCTTTAGTGACATTTTCTTTAACTCAAATAGTTTTAAATGTTTGTTTGTTTAATGATTGAATGAAGTCAACGGATACTTTATTAGTTTTTACATTTATTTGCACATGTGCTGTATATTTACATATGGTTTGAAGATGTTGACAACGTTAACACAACAACAGTTGATCTAATATTGAATCTCCTGCATCATTAAATGTGCACAAAGTCAAGGTCTGAATATTTTCTTGCTTTATTAACACAAACAAATCAAAGGCGGACGCTGACATCCTGCAGGACCGGTCCCATCTGCACCTTCTTTTCTTTTCTGTTTTTTTTAAAAAACCGAAACTTATTTTATGAATCAACAGTTTTTCAGTAAATCCCACCATCTGCTTTTTTAATGGTGTAACTGTTCAACAGATGAACTGTAATCCCATGGATTTGAAGAAAAAGCACAAAAAAAAAATCCATGACTTGAGAAAAACAGTGTGATTGATGAGGAATGTTAAATCTGAGGGAGGAAAACTAATGTCCTCATTTATCCTCTTCTGCTCCGTGTCAGAGCAGGAGAGATAACTTCACCAAGTATGTTTGGAACTTAGCTGCCAATCATTACCGTCAAAGACAACTCCACCGAGGAGCAGCAAACTGCATGAGCTAATGTGTCTCTTTTGGAGACGACGAAGAAAAGATCAAGGCAGTAAAAAAAGAAATAACATTTCATCTGGGCAGAGATCCACCAATATGAAGACGTAAACTGCAGCGAGTCATCAGGATAATTACCTCCATTAACTTGGAGATCCTGACTTTATCTCGCTCCCTCTGGGGCCAAAAGCAAAAGCCTCCATTAATCTCATTTGTTTTTTTCCTGCCAAGGTAATATACGGTGACATTAAACTCACTTTTCCGTGCTTCTGTCTGAGGGAAGGAACCAAAATTAGACAATTTATTATCGGTGTTCACTCCCTCCTCCTGAACCGGCCGACAGGTGTTCATTTGCCAGGGCAGGAGGACGAAGAGGAGGAGGACGAAGAGGAGGAGGATGAAGAGGAGGAGGAGGAGGAGGACGAGGACCAAACTCATCGTCTATCAGTGGAAACTTCTGCAAATTAAACGTTTAACAAGGACAAAACGTTGGTGCTTTTCCAGCAGGTAGAAGAAGTTCAGTGAAGGTTCATCTTGTTTCCTGTTAAAATCCATAAGCTCCGCCCTCTCGTTCAAGTCGTCAGCCAATCACAACAAAAAAAACAAAACAAAACAAAAGAAGGTCTGGAGACGTTTTACTTTGAAAAACTCCAGGGTTGTTGTTGTTGTGTTTATCGCACGTCGGACACTTTCAGGAAAACCTTTTGGAAACGATGATGATGCAGTCGTCCACGAGGCTCCTGATTGGCTCTGATCTACCTCGACTACTACCAACGGTGAAAACAAACAACACAATAATGTGTCAAAGTGTCAGTGAACTAATTGTCTTCGCTGCAGCTGCTGCTCTTCACTGTTTCCTCCCTCACAGCACAGAAACAACTCTACCTGTTTCTTATTTATTAAAATACTCACATTTTAATCTTTCTTTTAATTGTTTTTTCTTAGTAATTATTCAAAAATATTTCACATTTTACTGTATTGTTACTTTTGACTCAATATGAACCTTTGAAGATGCATTCAAAGACCTTTTAGTCGCATCCTTCATTTCTTGGGCTTGTTTTCTTCCAGTATCTGTGATCAATAACGGATCAATCTGATAGATTTATTATATGAAAACTATGGAGAAAGATGAAAAGATGAAAATGTTGTTTTGGTCAACGATGGATCACAGCTTCGCTTTGTTTATTGGTCAAATCTGTTCTTTGTTTTTCAGAAGCCAAAAGCTGTGAATTTGTTTTATTGATATTTAATACAAATTGCTTCGCTTTAAAGTTAAATGTCTTACGTTTGGTTCAGTTTTTTTAATGATCAGATAAATGTGAGATCATGGTGGAAACTCTTCTCCATGAATCCCGTTCACGGTTCACGATGCTTCTTTTTTTTTTTACGACAACATTGTATAATCAACACAAAAGTCAAACAAACAAAGTGTGTGACAAACATCATATTTTAGAGCTTCGTCTCGCCACAGAATTGAGGTGCAATTATCTCTGGTTTAAGAGGAAGAAGTGATTTCATCTGCAATTTTGTTTATTTCAGACTCTTGTGAAAGTTTATTAGAGCATTATTTTATTTTGAAAAATAAAACGTTCATAGGCGGTAATAAAATTATTATCAAGTCACAACGAGTCTCTTCAGCAGGAAACACATTTAAAGTGTTATATTTAGATCGGTGCATGGTGTCATTTGTTTTTGTGCAGGAACATTGGAACGAACAGTTTAATCAGTTAATGCTTTATCTGTCAGCTTGTTCTTAGAAATGTAAAACAAAATTACACGATTTAAATTTCTTTTTTAAAAAATCAAAGTGGTTAAATAGATGGAGATCAAAGACAGAACATTAGATTGAACTGTTGTCATGACGACCAGAGCCACTTCAACCGCTAAGGGCTTTGCAATAAGACACGAAGAACAACTTAACCTTCATGTTGTCCTCCTGGGTCAAGGAAGGAAGGATGAAGGGAAGGAAGGAAGGAAGGAAGGAAGGAAGGAAGGAAGGAAGGAAGGAAGGAAGGAAGGAACAGATTGGTGAAAAAGGAAGGAAGAAGTAAGGATGAAGGAAGGAAGGAAGGAAGAAGGAAAGGAAGGAAGGAATGGAAAAACTAAGGAAAGATAGAAGGAGGGAAGGAGCATATTGGGTCAAAAAAGGAAGGAAGAAGTAAGGATGAAGGAAGGAAGGAAGGAAGGAAGGAAGGAAGGAAGGAAGGAAGGAAGGAAGGAAGGAAGGAAGGAAGGAAGGAAGGAAGGAAGGAAGGAAGGAAGGAAGGAAGGAAGGAAGGAAGGAAGGAAGGAAGGAAGGAAGGAAGGAAGGAAGGAAGGAAGGAAGGAAGGGAAAAACTAAGGAAAGATAGAAGGAGGGAAGGAGCATATTGGGTCAAAAAAGGAAGGAAGAAGTAAGGATGAAGGAAGGAAGGAAGGAAGGAAGGAAGGAAGGAAGGGAAAAACCAAGTAAAGATAGAAGGAGGGAGGGAGCATATTGGGTCAAAAAAGGAAGGAAGAAGTAAGGATGAAGGGAAGGAAGGAAGGACCAAAGGGAAAGATGGCAGGAAAGAAGGAAGGGGAAAAGGAAGGAAAGGTAGAAGGAGTGAGGGAACAGATTGGGTCAAGAAGGAAGGAAGGAAAGAAGAGAGGGAACAGATTTGTAAAAGGAAGGAAGAAGAAGGAAGGAAGAAGGGAAAGAAGGGAGGAAGGGAAAAGGGAAGGAAAGAAAGATGGAGGGAGGGAACAGATCAGGTCAACTGGATCAAAAGAGGAAGGAATGAAGGAAGGATGGAGGGAAAAACTAAGGAAAGATAGAAGGAGGGAAGGAGCATATTGGGTCAAAAAAGGAAGGAAGAAATAAGGATGAAGGGAAGGAAGGAAGGATCAAAGGGAAAGATGGCAGGAAAGAAGGAAAGGGAAAAGGAAGGAAAGGTAGAAGGAGTGAGGGAACAGATTGGGTCAATTAGGTCAAAAATAAGGACAGAAAGAAGAGAGGGAACAGATTTGTTCAAGGAAGGAAGGGAAAAGGATTGTGGAAAGACAGAAAGATGGAAGGAGGGAACAGATTCGTTCAAGGAAGGGAAAAGAAGGGAGGAAAGGAGGAAGGGAAAAGGGAAGGAAAGGAAGAAGGAGGGAGGGAACAGATCAGGTCAATTGGATCAAAAGAGGAAGGAATGAAGGAAGGATGGAGGGAGGGAGGGAACAGATCGGGTCAATGTGACCCAGAAGGGAAACAGATAAATCTTTTGGGACTACAGTCAGAATATTCACACAGAAATGAGCATCATCACTACTAAATTTTATTTTATTGACTTTGAGGATCGGACAACAAGCTCATGACACAGCGACAGGACAGAGGCCTGAAGTCGTTCATCAGATTATTACGACACCCTTTGGAAACCGCAGCCGTTAAGACCGTCTGGGATCAAGCACAAACCCATTTCAGAACAAGGAGAAGAAGTAAATCAACGTTCCCTTTTCCAACATTTACAAGGCCACCCAGCTGTAAATGGTGTCAGAAACTAACGATGTGCAGGAGTTAGCCCACTCATTAGCAGACAGGCTACAGGCTACAGGCTACGTTAGCCTAGCCGCTACATGCAGCTGTGGAGAGAAACCTGGTGTGATTGGATGAGATGTGGAATGTGTGTTTGATATTTTTAGGATTTACGAACCTGAGATAAGACAATTAAGATTTTTTGTCTGAGAAACCAAACTTCATTTTTAGCCGTCAGACAGGAAGCGTCTGCAGAGTCTCTACTGCCTCGTTGGAATTTATTTCTTTATTTCTCTGAACCCCGTCGGCCGCTTCTCACCCAAACTAATTCCTGTGGCGTATAAAAAACCAGCGAAGGCTGAGAAACAGGAAGAGATAATAAGAAGTTGTTGACAGGTTTGGAGTGGAGTCAGGCCAAGCGAGGAGGGAAAACAGCCTGCGGGAAAACACTTTGGTAACAAAAAAAGGTGGAAGACATAAAGCCTCAGCTGTTCCAGAGAGCTGAGCCCTGGTGGTGGATTCACAGCGGAGGTCTTTGTGTTAACGTGGCCGAGAGACACCACATGGTCCAACGAGAGGGTGATTAGGACTCCACCGAGTGAGCTGGCTTTTATTTTGAAATGACGCGGGAGCAAAACTGTTTCCATTTAAACCAACGCTGCCGTCACTTTAACTCACAGCAGCATCTTCCTCATCTTCATCTTCACGATACTGATAAACATGTGAAGTTTGAACCTTTTAAACCAAACAACAAAGGTTTTTTTGTGGAGTCGGCCGTTACTCTCAGAGCTCTGCCCCCTAGTGGCCTCAAACGGAGCTGCAGCATTTGGAGCATCATTTGTATAAAGACAATAAACAGAACGGCTGTTGGTTCAGCTGCCCCGAAGGACAACTGGCCCTAAAAATCATTTGGAAAACAGCGAAGAAAAAGCAAGAAAACACAGTTTTAATGAACATTTCATCAACAAAATGAAGGTTCTTATTCTTGTACTGGGGCCTGGTGCTGTGATGAATTAATATTGCATCTTAGAATAGACTGAAATCAATCAATTACAACAACAACAGCAGCATTCTGTGCAATCTGTGAATTTGTCTTGTTCTACAGCTTCTTATAATAAATCACATGACAATAAGGAAATTAATAAATTACACAACTCAAAGCTGGTGTTTGTAATTAGTTGTTCGTCATGTTAATTCCCGCACCAACCAGTCTCTCAGTGTCTCTCTTGTACATATGTGTTGGATCATTTCTCGAGTCATTTAGCCCCAAATTATGACCAATAATATTTCCTAAGTGTCCATGTGGCTGCAGACACAAATCATTTTCATGTGTGTCGTAACTCGAAGCTCCGCTCTCTCACCTCCCGGGCCTTTTAAGCGGATACTTTCATCACTCGTTTGTTATGAATTAATAGAACAAAGGCGGATTAATGTCAAGATGGAAATCTGAACCACAGCGAACACAGGGAGAGTGAGCGAGCGAGGGAGAGAGGGAGAGTCTGGCAGATGTGGGCTCTTGTGCGATATCCGTCTGCAGCTTTAATGTTTGCCATCGATCCCACAAGATGTTTGAACGTCTGTAATTCTGTTGAACCCGGTGGCTTTACGAGTTACGAGAGGCCTTTTATACTCGCCCTCTGTGGGCATGAAACATGGCTTTTTTATCTGCGAGGAGGAGGACGATGAAGCTCTGATGGACACCCACCAAAAAAAAAATGAAAAAAATACTCCCAAATCCTCCATCGCCCAACTTCCTGTTGGCTCCCTGCGCGCTCATGAAGGGCAACAAATACTTCAATCACACGGACGGCTCCTCCACACACTTTCCAAAGAGCAGTGGAGCGAATCGATCTAATTCTGATAATAAAAGAGTCATTTCAGAGCATTTGTGAAATATTTATTCAGCGTTTTATTGCCTCTTGTTTTCCAACGCCATGCATGGGAAAATGCTTTCGGGGGCCACTCGAGCTTCACTTCCAGAGACGAACGTGCAGCGCTGCAGTACCGAACGCAGCCACTACGACGACGTCACTTAACGAGCGCGGTGAGTTCCTGGAGGATCAGTTCAGGTGCATAAAACGCTTTATTGTCCACGAGCTGCAGGTCGTGTTTCATATTCTATCACAGCTCTTGTTTCATTGGCTGAACACGAGGCCAGAGACTGAGCTAACCTCTGATATTAAAGCTCCATACAGTATAAAGGTAGATGTTTGTGTTAAAGCTCCATACGGTATAAAGGTAGATGTTTGTGTTAAAGCTCCATACAGTATAAAGGTAGATGTTTGTGTTAAAGCTCCATACGGTATAAAGGTAGATGTTTGTATTAAAGCTCCATACGGTATAAAGGTAGATGTTTGTGTTAAAGCTCCATACAGTATAAAGGTAGATGTTTGTGTTAAAGCTCCATACGGTATAAAGGTAGATGTTTGTGTTAAAGCTCCATACAGTATAAAGGTAGATGTTTGTGTTAAAGCTCCATACAGTATAAAGGTAGATGTTTGTGTTAAAGCTCCATACAGTATAAAGGTAGATGTCCATGTGTAGTGTGATTATAAAGCAGCTCTAGGTTCTATATTCATACTGTGAAAGTATCAAAGCCTCAGTCCACAGAGAAATGCACACAGCCTGTATTTAGAAACTGAGCCTTAAAACCAGCCGTCAGGACTTCCTGTCTCTTTGTGATGTCACAACGAAGCAGTCACCCAAAGCCCCGCCCCCCACCATCCATCCAGCAACTGGCAGGATTTGGTTTCTCTGAGTGTTTTATTCTGAAATCTGCTCTGTTTTTATCAAATCATCCACTCAGCCAATCAGAAGAGAGGCCCAGAGCCTCCTCCTCTCTTCTGATTGGCTGACACCGACCTGTTGTCACTACAGCTCCAGAGAGAAGCTGAGAGAGGAGATGGAAAACTACACTGAGATGGTTTTTATATCCTCCCATGAATAAAACAGGAGAAACATGGAGTTTCATCTTTAAGACCAACGACCATATAAGGCCGTGGCGTTAACCAAACACAAGGCGTCAGGTCATAGTTCACAGTGAACCTGGATGGACATGAATGGAGGTCATTAAGCTCCACAGCTGTGGTGGTTTTCTGGTTGTGGAGCAGGCTGATGCCAGTCGGCCAACACAAGCACGACTCCAGGTCTGAGCCTGAACTAATGTTATGCTTCACTGATTGGGCTGAAAACCAGGAGGAGGAGGAGGAGGAGGAGGAGGAGGCTGCTGGTGCTGCTGGTGCCAGGGTGGAGCGAGCCCAGAGCTGCTCACAGGTGGTTGGTGATTATTTGATAATCATACAAAGGTTTGTAGAAAATGAAGTGTTTAACTGTTCAAATCAGCGTCAGCTACTCGTGCGTCGCTCCTCTGTCAGAGCTGATAACCAGCTCTCATTTCTCATATTAATCCCCCCCCCCCCCTCTCTCTCTCCCTCTTTGCCCCACAGCTGTGAAAATGAAGATAACCAACTTCATTTGTCAACGCAGGTTTCAGCAGCCGTGGCCGACACTGATGGAGGAACAGAGTCAATCTGAGGCCACGATGAAGAACTGACGACGTGTCACGAAACGAAACACACGAGTCGACAGCAGAGGCTGAAAGTAAAGGGCTGTTTCAAAAAGATTTTTTATCTTCTGATACATCAAAATTTTAGAGCATGCTTCTATATTTGTGTGTTTCTGTGACTCGTTTGGAAGTTCACAGTTTCAAACTACTAGGTTGTTAATTACATGATAACGTCAAGAAATAGCCTTGAATAACAGTCAATTTCATAGTAATGTCACGTTTTTTATAAAAGCAAAATATTACACATGCTTTCATGCTTTGAATGTTTTGGGAAAGGCCAGAATGTTTCTCCACCAAGTCCTGGCAATTTACCAATATTTCTGGGCCACTTCTATGCAATCAATCATTATTTCTCTACATTATTATGAAATTGGCCATTTCGAGACGTTATGACGCAATTAATTGGTATTTCTTCACATTATCATGTAATTAACGGCCTGTGAATTAAAGGGATACCAATGTGTTTCATGGAAGTTTGCAGCAGATCTGAGGTGAACAGGAAGCTGCCCCATGGATCAGCGATGCGTTCAGGGCCGCAGGACGAGTCAGCGCTGGAGGGACGAGAGAGATTTTAAAAAATAGGAAACGGAGACAAGTGGAGCTGTTGAGCTGCGAGAGCTGGTTATTAATCATAATTTAATATGATGTCTGTATTGTTGTCGGTGTGTGTGTGTGTGTGTGTGTGTGTGTGTGTGTGTGTGTGTGTGTGTGTGTGTGTGTTCACTGACACACTGAACTGAAACCTGCCTCTGGAGGAAACACTTGAGTCAAACACAGCCGAAGCTCTCGGCTCCCGTCGGTTACGTAACATCTGTCCCGCACTGTCACGTCTGCATGATGGAGACCGGCCTACACCCCCCAACCCCCCCAACCCCCCACCCCCCCCCCAACCCCTCCACCCCTCCCTTCCTCCTGTGTCAGAGCCGACACTGGGAATGCTGGACGTCTGTTTGGCAGCTCCGACCAGTGACGCATTTAAAAATGTTCATCCCGACAAACATTTATCCATTAAGGGAAAAGGAGTTCTTCTTCTTCTTCTTCTTCTCTTCCTCCTCTTTCTTCTTCTTCTTCTTCATCGACGTTTCGTCACTGATCAACCATTTGTTCTTGTATAACACAGACTGTGGGTGGTTCATGTGCCGATGGGGGAGATTCTTGTTTGGCTCTAATGAAGCTTTAGATAAAGAGTTTGCATTCTCTCCGTCTCCCCCCCGCCTCTCCTCCTCCTCCCCTCCCTTTCTGCTGCCTCCCGGCTGAAACGTGCATGTTTTAAAGCCTCCTCCTCCAGATTGGAATCACTGGCACTCTGTCGCAGGGTGAATGTTGTTCGCTCTGACTGATGACCTCTTTTTTTTTTTTTTTTGAGAGAGAGAGATATTGTCTTTCCAGACGCGGTCGCCCGGAGGTGAAATGTGGTAGTGGAAAAACCTCCTCCCCCCTCTCCTCCCTCCTCCCTCCTCCTCCCTCCTGCTCACCTCATCTGTTCTGCTGCTGCTGCCTGTTGGAGCAGCAGAGGAGGTAGAGGAACTGATGGAAAATGATATCACCGTGGACCACTACCCATCAGCCCCTCCACCACTCACTCTCACCGAGGTGTAGAGAGCTCTGCTGACCCCTAATGGCCGCTGCAGCCTGGGACCTGAACGTCACATGATGCATTTAAAGCTATTTTGAGTGAGTTGTGTTTTTATCATCACATCGGTCAAATAGGAACATCAATAAAAAGTTTGATTCATTTCCAAACAGAGCGCACACTGAATCATTTCCTGTTTATTTCCTATGAAAAACTGTTGTTTTATTTGGAAGAATAGTCTGGAATTTGAATTTTCAAGACACAAGATGGCATTTAATGTCATTGTATCACAGAAATATATAATGAAATTTACATTTTTTCAACCAAACACCATAATTTAAAGCAAAAACAGGACAAAAAGGGTTAAATTTGAATGTTAAATGTAAACTCAAAGAAAGTATTAAACCACAGTGCTCAGTACACAGTGCTTACATTAAACACAACAATCCTGCCGACATCGAATAAAACCAACAACACGAACCTCAACATGCATCAACACAAATGGAATTTGTTCCAGGATTCACTGATGATTCATTTAAACTGTCTGAACATGAAGAAACTGTTTTGAGAAGACATGAAGTCACTGCAGAATATTTACTGACAGGAAACAGTGATAAATGGACACGAGGAGGAATCTTTAAATAAAAGAAGGAAAGGAAAAACAAAACCTCAGTCGGATCTTTACGGAAATTGCAAACGTACTGAAATTAAAATAAACATCAAGTATGAGGTGTAAACATAGGGATGTAGAATAATGTAAATTACCTTAGTGAGTAATAATAAAAGCTACTTGAGGCCCGGGTGTGCGGGCCTCGCTCCAGGCTGTGGCGTCCCCGCCACTGGGTGGTTGTAAGAAGAAAACTGCCTCTTCGGCCTCCCATTTGGGATTTGAACTAGAGGTCTTCACAGGTCCAATTTGACGGACCTGAACCAAAATGGACCTGTGAAAATTGTACCCAGAACCGAGTGGCCACCAGCTATAAATCTGAGTTTCGACCCCAAGCAGCACCAAGATACATCGGAACCCGCTCCGAATAGAACCAAGACATATGCCAGCCCCAAACCCTAAAAAACCTGTGGACCCGAAAAGTCCATTTTCTTGTTTATGGTCATGTACTGTAATCCTTCTTCTTAGCCATTTCTTCTTTTTTTTTTAAAGTATATTTTTTTGGCGTTTTATGCCTTTATTTGATAGATCAGTAGAGATGGTCAGGAATGTACTGTAATCCTTCTTCTTAGCCATTTCTAATGCTATAGAACACATTTTCTCTTTTAACGTTATCATTTTGGAGTTTCCATTGTGCTTTGCAGAACATACCGGAAACAATCGCCGGGTCCTCTCAGGTACTATACAATCCGGACCTTTCACTAACAGATCCCCAACCCCGGAGACAAACTCTCCCGGTTCCGACCAGGCCCAATGGACCCAAGACCTAAGACCCAAGCCAGGTCGGGTCAGAACCTCTGGTTTTCGGGCTGGCTGGTTTTTCCAAAGACCTCTAATTTGAAGCTGAGCCTCCTTTTCCAAAGCCAATAGCAAAACCTAATGTGCTATCAACTCACCTCCACCTTTCTATTATCTTATGTCACTTCCTGATAACACTTACATGTAATGACATGAAATACAATCCCTTGTGATTGCAGAATGAAATACTTTTCTTCTTCTACAGACTTGTGCCAATTATTTTTTGGGGAAAAAAATAAATACTCGGAAAGGCAGAATAACAAATATGTTCAAGAATCAGAAATGGGACTTTTGATAGAAAATGAAGTGTTGCCATTTAGACATTTAGAGGCCTATGTCGGACTGGTGGGATGTCAGAATAGCAGTTGCCCCCCAAGATGACGATGTTTCTCTTTAGCTCTGTTTGTTCAACCTGCAGCTCCTGATTTTAAAGTCAAGGGCTTGATTCCCATGTCATACCTTGCCAATGCCCCTAATGGGACTCTCAGAGGACTCTCTTTTTCTAGGATGAAAGCAGCAGTGTTATGAACTAAAACTGCTGTTTCTGAGTTTATTATTTTAAAACTTCAGATCCGAACTCTGCAGATTAATTCGTTAATCAACGTTAATCTGATATAAATGTGTCAGATTTATCCAGAAATGAGGTTGATGTTAATTTAATCAAAAGAAGCAAAATGGAGCAAAAAACAAAAGGAAACAATTACCCAACGCAGAGAGAAGAGAACATCATGAGCTGAACTGTGTTCAACGTCTCTGAGCACTAATCACCTTCATAAATAACGGATCAGTCAGAGGGAGTCTGGTTGGCCTCACTGCTCTCAGTTTGTTTTCCTTCGACAGCCACAAACTAAAAACGTAAGCAGGTCCTGTGAGTGATGGTTTGACTCGTTTTGGCTTCACTTCGCCGTGACGATGAAAGCCGAGTCTGATAATAACGGGGGCACTAATCCGTCCAAACCAGTAGCACAGTCATTTATTTTGGAAGACTGGACCTCGGGATCCTCAGAGTCCTGTAACAGGATCCACAGCCAGACGCAACTCATTAGCTGCTCGTGGCTTCGTTTGCCACGTCGCTGCCCAGACACACAGACAATAAAAATAAAATAAAGAAAGAAAAGAAAAGAACGCGTGAACATCATCAGTGAAAGACAGACTGTAAGGCTGTTTGATCACTGTTTCCTCCTCTGGTCAATGACACTCTGCAAAGAAAAGAATGGAGAAAAAACTGGAAAGTTCTTTATCTCTTAATGTGAAAAGGACAAAACACAGTAAATTCAGTCTGTTTACTGTCAGTTCTGCAGGTTAGAAAATAAAGACAGTTAATAAAGACGGACGGTCCTTTTTGAAGCTCAGAGTGACACTGTCGCCATCTGGGCAGCACCTGACTCCGCCCACTAATACCAAGACAATCCAAAAATCGGAAAAGAAGAGGCGCTAAAGTTTCAGTCCATAAACTACAAATAAATCTCTACATGTTGCCTCAGTGCTACTACAGCATTGCCACCTTTGCAGGGTCTGACTCCGCCTCCCAATATAAACAGGTAATCCAAATGGCAAGGCAATGTTATTTTTTTTAGCCCATTTTTTAAAACAGTTTGTCTCAAAGAGGTTTACATGGCATCACAACAACATCCTCTGTCCTCAGACCCTCACATTCACTGAGGAAAAACTCCATGGAAAACCCTTTAAACAGGGAAAAATTGGAGAAACCTCAGGGTGAGAGGAGGGACCCCTCACCCAGGACGGACAGACATGCAAAAGATGTTGTTACTGACAAGAAATCAATTTATAACACAGAATGTGGTTAACATAGAAATGTTAACAAGAGCTGATGGGGCGGGAAGAAAGGCAGGGAGAGCAGAGCAGCTTAATGGGAGGACTGGATGGCAGACTGGTTCATGGGAAGGGAGGGCAGGCCGGTTTCACAGCAGGAGAGAAGAGGAGCGGAGAGGGCTCCATATATCCAGATGTGTCCCCCAGCAGTCTACGTCTACAGCAGCGTAGCTATAAATGGTTCAGAGCTGCCTGAACCAGCCCTAACTAAAGGCTCTGCCATAGAGAAAGGTCTTAAGGCTAGATCTAAATGTAGTTAGAGTGTCTGCCTCTCTGACCCATGGAAAGAGCAAATATGGTCAGAAAAGGGGCACATCAGGTTGTAGCAAACATACGCTCACCTGTCAATCAAACAGGCCTCTGCACCTAAATTGTAAACAGGTGACTTCTATAAACATGCAGGAAATTAACAGTAGTTGGACATTTCAACATGGAAGTCTATTGACTGACTCACAGTAGCAGACTCCCTCTAGTGGTCAGGAGAGGAACTGCAGTTTCAGCGCTTCAGTGCCGTTTGTTCCTGCAGCTGAAAATAAAGAAGCTAGCAAAGGTTCTGACCCAGAAGAGACAAAGTAAAGAGCAGTGAAGTCTCCAACGCTTCCTCGTTTTCTGCTTTATAACATGATCTCATCAGCTCTGACAGAACAGGGTTAGATAAACCTGAATGGAGTGACACAGCGAGTGACACGTCAGAGCGAAAACTCGTCCATCATGAAACTAAATTACAGAGGCAGCGCTGTTTGACTTCAGCACTAGAAGCTTCTCATCAGCCCAAACAGAACCACGTCCACAGTGTTTCCACTCGGGTTCAGACCCGCAGCAGCGTAAACAGAGAAGCCTGTTGTCGCCTTCAGGCTGCTCAGCTGGATGCAGCCGTGTTACTGGGATCAGTGACCTTTGACCTACTGTTTACAGGTCACGTTTCCACCTACACACACCTGCAGCTCAGAGAGATGATCCATCAGACCTGTGACCCCGCAGACCAGCTGAGGTCATAAGAAACATTCAATATGAATAGATGATTAATGGTATTAAAAGGACTTTAAATACTTTTCCAGCTTCACTTCAGCAGCCTAAGAGCTTTTTTTTTTTTAATCAAATACAACATGAGTCAAATTGAGCTTTAACTGATTTTGGCAATAAAACAAGGAATAAAAATAACATAAGTCTGGAAAACTAAAATACAGTCATGGGAAAATGTTCACAGGAGGAGCAGAGGACGCACCAGGGAAGAATGTGACGTTCACCAAACAAACACCCAAAAAGGAGCTGCAGCTGATAAACACACAGCGCGTCGCAGCCACAGGTTCACCTCAACGCTCTGCAGCATTCACCGCATTCCTGTGTGTGTGTGTGTGTGTGTGTGTGTGTGAGGTCATTAGGGTGGTTAGTCTAAGGGGGTCACACCTCCACAAATGAACACTTCCCCCTGACTTCTCAGAAAGCAGCTCAGAGACAGAAAGAGGAACCAACAGGTCTGAGATCAGTGACACCCCGTGTTATCTGATCGTTCTAAACTGCTGCAGCGACGCCATGTTGCTCCGCGAGCGTCAACCTTTCCATACCATAGTAACAGTGATACTAATACGCTTTAAAGTCACAGCAGGTGATTGGAGACGCCTCCTCCCCATCCCAGTCAAAATCATCATAAACAAGTGACTAAAAGTTTCTAATGTTTTAGCTTTGGCCTGCAGTGATGTCACTAACGGGAAGTGACACGTCTCTCTCCACAGGAAGTGGAGGCTGAGTTGATCTCAGACTAGACGAGTTCTCACACTTTGCCAGCGAGTGAGACAGAGACAGAAACATGACGGCTGAGCTCAGGTGGATTTTCCTGCTGCTTCACTTCACAGGTAAAAACTCACATTAAAGAAACACGAGCAGTAAATGAGTGGATTTGTCTTGATGTGAAATGATCCTCACAGGAAGTCGTCTTCTAACTCACTGTTTGTCTCTTTTCTCTTTTCTCAGCTGAAGCAGCTGGATTTAATGTTTCATATGTCGCTGTCAGAGACGGAGATGATGTCACTTTACCTTGTTATGTTGAGACAGGTGATCAGAGATGTGATGGTACTGAATGGACCTCCAGAGATTCAGGAAGCGGCTCACATGTACCAGTGTTTGAACATGGGGAGTTTCCTGCAGACGTCAGATCTAAGTCAGACAGACTGAGAGTCACAGAGAAATGTTCTCTGGTCATAAAGAAGGTCTCAGTAGATGATGCTGGTCAGTACTTCTGCAGACAGTTTAGAGAGGGACGACAACAAGGTGAAGATGCCGTGGTTTTTCTGTCTGTCTTCAGCAGTGAGTATTTACACTGAATCATCTCACTCATTCTGATTATTACAGTGATGAAGCTCATTTCTCTCTCATTGTCTCCATCAGTGACTGAACACAAGGTCAGTGATGATGATGATGAGGTGACGTTGACCTGCTCTGTGAGGACGTATGGAGGATGGTGTGAACACTCACCTCAGTGGCTGTTTGTTGATAAAGATAAAAACATGGAGACGTCTCAGTCTGACTGTTCTGACTCTGTCAAGATTAAAACGTCTGAATTTAATCAGAAGATGAAATCACTGAGGTGTAAAGTGAGGGATCACCATGGAAACACAGAGAAGCTGTTTGAGTTCAAGACTCAGAGATCAACAGGTGAGGAGATGATGAGCTCTCTCTCTCTCTTTGTGGGTGGAGTCATTTGCTTCAGTTAAAACAGAGAATTGATTATTGATTTTGTTCTTCTATTTCATTCCTTCATACAGTCATAATTAATTCTACTACTGTGACTAATAAGTTTAATAAATAAATGCGTAAGTTCCTCTTTCTCAGTCTGATCTCATGAAGGAAACATGACGTGTTTTATCTTTGTTCACTTTGTTCTGGTGGAGACACAACAACAACAACAACAACAACTACAACCACAACAACATCAACAACAACAACAAAATCAGCTGTTGACCTGACAATTACAACCCACATGACGACACCAGAGGGGACAAAGAACAGTCAAGGTAATAACTGAATGTCTCTCTCTCTTTGTGGGTGGAGTCATTTGCTTCAGTTAAAACAGATCATTGATTATTGATTTTGTTCTTCTATTTCATTCTTTAATTCAGACATAATTAATTCTTCTAAGGGCTGCTGCTCTGTGATTGGTCAAAACTACTAGTAATTATAAAAATGAGGAAGTTCCTCTTTTTCACATCAGTCCTTTCCCAAGGTTAGTGTGTTTTTTATCTTTTCTCACTTGATTTTGTTCAGGGGATTTCATTAATAAATTCAAACACAACCACCAATAATTATAAGCAGCAGCAACAACAACAACCACCATGATGACATCTTTGACTTTGGGGACACAAATCACCAGTCAACCAACACCAAGGTAATGACTGAATGTGCAGCTCTCTCCCTTCTCCATCTCTGACTCTCTGTCCTTCTTGTCCTCAGGTGTGTGGTGGGTGTACCTGTTGGTGGGCGTGGCCTCAGTGTTTCTGGTAGTCGTGGTCGTTTGGTTCCTCATCAGACAGAAGAAGAAGAAAACTTCAGGTGAGAAGATTCACAGGTGAAATGAGTCTGAGCCACAAACTGAGATTAAACTGTGTGTGTGAGAATGAGAGATTCATAAAGGGATTGTGCAATGAAAACAAATGAGGGAGTAAAATAAAATTGTGTTTTTGTATTTTGTGATGTGCTACATCGATAAAAGCAACTAACTAAATAACTTGTTTTTATTCCAGAGATCGAACCTCTGCGGGATCAGAACCAGGCCGATCCTGAAGGCGTCACCTACGTCTCCGTCAGCTTCACCAAGACGACCAGGACCAGAGACCAGGTGAGTCCAGTTTGACACCATGTGACCTGCAGCTGAACCAGCACTTCACTGTCTGACCTGTGTGTGGCGCTGTGTCCTCCAGGTCAAAGGTCATGATGATGATGATGATGCTGTGACCTACAGCACCGTCAGAGCTCCACCCCCTTCCTCCTCCTCTGACCCCCGTGACCTCTACGCCACCGTCAACAAACCAAAGAAGTGACAGAAAGCTTCAGAAAGCATTGGACAATAGATTATATGAGATATTACAATTTATATTTCAAAAACAGCTCATCATTTTTTAAAACTAGTTTATTCGTCGGAGGAGGGGGGGGCATGTGTTGTTGTCTGATCTGGACCAGACTGACTCAAACAAACTGAGGTTGAGTTTTTTTAATTGCCTGTTTATTTGGCTGTAGCGGTGCCTCCATGTCAACATACTATATACTACAGGTCTGACTGCCTGAACTCATATTCTGCTGTCACTGTGTTTATTAGAGTGACAAGGAAATAAATAAATGAATGAAAAGGTTTAGTAAAACCAGAATAATATCCCATAACCCACCCTTGCTGTGGCCCCAAAACCTACAACACTGTTTGCCTCGCTTAAAGCAGGCCAGGGAAAGAAAACATGAAATATCATAAAGAAATAACCAAGAACTCATAAAGGTCTTCATGGTGTAGCAACCGGAGCACCTCTTGATTTCCTTCTGATCCCGCCTCCCCTCAATGTTCATCGTGGTATGTCCTGTTTGTCTGTAGTAGACTGTATAAAGTTGGAGAAAATAAAAGAGAAAAGGGAAAGCCAGGCATTAGTAGCTATAGATGTGTAAAAACACAAAAAAGTAAAAAGATAATGATGGATAATGTCACTTAAACCTATTGCACTAAAGAAACAGGAGAGAAAAAAAGTATAAAGTTGAATGATCAATATTAATTTCAAAGAGTTGGGTTCAGTAATGTGTGACCCCGCCTCCTTTTATTTTCAATGAACTTTATTGAAAAGTTTCACCCCCTCACCGTCCTTGTGTCGTCGTCATTAGTTGCAGGAAGTGTCAACACGTTTAGCACGAAGACGTCTCTTTTCAATGGGTAATATTGAATAAGTTTACTGTTCTAGAAGAGTGACTTTGACAGTTCTTTTGTATGAACATTTCTATTCCAAATGAACTGAACTGACTGAGAAAGTGAAAGGACTGTGAAAGCTTGGCTGCTTAAAATGGCGGTCATGGGTTTGAGCTGAGTTTTCCAGCCACATGTTGTTGATGGAGTTCAACCCTGACCAGTCCCGGTCCAGGTCCAGTGGTTTGTCCACGGCGGGTTTGAGCCAGCTTGGTAACATCTGTTGACATTTGTATCAAAAACTCAAAGTTTTTCTAAAGGGACTCCCGTTGAGTTAATTGGAGAGTCAAGCTGGTACCATTCTTCTGCTGCGTCAAAACAGTGAAGTAACTTTTGAAAAATCAAGAGCTTGGTTGTTGTTTTCTGAAGTGTCCTTAATTGTGAAGTGTGTTACATCATCCAAACGACAAGTTGTCAGATGATCTGTTTGACTGTTAGGGAAAGCGACTGAGATTTCAGAGGTTAATGACAAGACAGACACAATGGAACAAATATGTCTCATAATCCAAATTAAAACGGATTAACAGAAATGCGTTTTCATTTTCAAATTACAGCTGCATTTTTTGACTCATAAATAGAATGAATAATCAATAATCCAAACTGCATTTTCTCTTTCTTCCTCAAGACTGTTCTGAGACTTAATTAAAATGATGATGAAATGATGAAAAGGGAATTTAAGATTACATTTTCAAAACATCCTCCACCTAAAATTGACCAAAATTCAATTTGAAATGTCAAAAACCCTAACCCCTTTTCATTTTCTTCCTTATATTGCATATTTTATGACATGATTAAAAAGAAAAAAACAAACAAATAGGACATTGCCTTTTTGTTTTCATGCTCGCCCCAAAACAGCGTCCATAATTCAACATAAGTTTGCAATCCCAAGCGGCCGATAGCGACGGCGGTAAAACAGCCAAAGCTGTTGTAGCGCTGTTTATGTGTCACGTTATAAAGTTTTAATATTCAATATTATAAAGTTTGAATAACCAACTGAAGCTTTAAAGGACACAGCAGGTGATTGGAGACACCCCACCCCCCATCAGTTAAATTTTAATGTTAAAGTTTCTCACGCTTTAACTATAATTAAACGACAGGACCTGTAGTGATGTCACCAACAGGAAATGACAGAACTCTGACCACAGGAAGTGGAGGCTGAGTTGATCTCAGAGTAAACCAGTTCTCACACTTTGCCAGCGAGTGAGACAGAGACAGAAACATGACGGCTGAGCTCAGGTGGATTTTCCTGCTGCTTCACTTCACAGGTAAAAACTCACATTAAAGGAACACGAGCAGTAAATGAGTGGATTTGTCTTGATGTAAAATGATCCTCACAGGAAGTCGTCTTCTAACTCACTGTTTGTCTCTTTTCTCTTTTCTCAGCTGCAGCAGCTAGAATAAAAGTTTCATATGTCACTGTCAGAGACGGAGATGATGTCACTTTACCTTGTTTTGCTGGGACAGGTGATCAGAGGAGACGTGATGATACGACCTGGCTCTTCAGTGCTTCAAGTAGCAGATCAGTAGTAACAGTGTTCGAACATGGGAAGTTTCCTGCAGACGTCAGATCTAAGTCAGACAGACTGAGAGTCACAGAGAAATGTTCTCTGGTTATAGAGAAGGTCTCAGTACCTGATGCTGGTCTGTACACCTGCAGACAGAACAGGGATGGACAACAAGAAGATGCTCGGGTTGATCTGTCTGTCGTCACCAGTGAGTATTTCCACTGAATCATCTCACTCATTCTGATTATTACAGTGATGAAGCTCATTTCTCTCTCATTGTCTCCATCAGTGACTGAACAGAAGGTCAGTGATGATGAGGTGACGTTGATCTGCTCTGTGAGGTCGTATGGAGGATGGTGTGATCACTCAGTCCAGTGGCTGTTTGATGATGAAGATAAAAAAAAGGAGACTTCTCAGTTTTCCTGTCCTGATGCTGTCAGGATTAAAACGTCTGAATTTAATGAGAAGATAAAATCACTGAGGTGTAAAGTGAGAGATCACCTTGGAAACACAGAGAAGCTGTTTGAGTTCAAGACTCAGAGATCAACAGGTGAGGAGAAGATGGGTTCTCTCTCTCTCTCTCTTTGTGGGTGGAGTCATTGCTTCAGTTAAAACAGAGAATTATTTATTTTGTTCTTCTATTTCATTCTTTAATTCAGACATATTTGTACTGCTACGATAATAATAATAATAACAAATAAGGAAGTTCTTCTTTCACATCAGTCTGATCTCATGAAGGAAACATGACGTGTTTTATCTTTGTTCACTTTGTTCAGGTGGAGACACAACAACAACAACAAAATCGGCCGTTGACCTGACAACAAAGAAAGGTCAAGGTAATAACTGAATGTCTCTCTCTCTTTGTGGGTGGAGTCATTTGCTTCAGTTAAAACAGATCATTGATTATTGATTTTGTTCTTCTATTTCATTCTTTAATTCAGACATAATTAATTCTTCTACTACGACTACTAGTAATTATAAATGAGGAAGTTCCTCTTTCACATCAGTCCTTTCCCATGACGTGTTTTACCTTTTCTCACTTTGTTCAGAGGAAGAGAAACCGCCACCACCACAACCACCAACAACAACAGCAGCAGCAACAACCAACATGATGACATCAGAGGGGACAAAGAACGGTCAGTCAACCAAGATTAAGGTAATGACAATTTCTCTGTTCAAAAACTGACTCATCATTTTTTAAAACTAGTTTCCTCAGGTGGTGGTGGGTCTACCTGTTGTTGTGGGCAGTGGCCTTTTTTTTTTTCTGTTTGGTCGGCTGTAGCGGTGTTCCTCATCAGACAGAAGAAGAAGAAAACTTCAGGTGAGAAGATTCTGACTGCCTGAACTCACATTCTGAGATTAAACTCAACTGATTGTTTTTATTCCAGAGACAAGGAAATAAATAAATGAATGAACCAGGTTGAGTAAAACTTCAGAATACTGACACTGGACACATGTTGACCTCTGACCTCTGACCTCACTGACCCTGTTTGGTCGTCTGTCATCCGGTCAAATATTCATGAAATATCTGACCTGTGAAATAAACAAGAACTCAGGTCAAAGGTCTTGATGATGATGAGTTCACTACTGTGATCTACAGCACCATCAGATCCCGCCCCCCTCCTGTTCCTCTGATGTCCTGTTTGTCCATGGTCAACAAACTAAGGTATACGGATGGAGAAAGTAAATGATGATCCTGGTGTTTCTGCTTTAGCTATAGTTTAAAAAACTGTTAAAAAAAATTAAAAAAGTAAAAAACAAATGATTCAGTTAAGCACTGAGACCTATTGGATAAAGAACCAGACTGGAAAAAACTGCTCAGGTTGAGTTGTCCTATTAGACACAGAGCAGGAGCTGTCCACTTCCTGTTTCCTTGTTTTGACTTTTCATCACATTGTTTGAAATGAGCTTCCATCATTTTCTCTGATTTGTTGTAAATTTTCCCAAAGTGACGTCTGCAGCTGCTTCATACATCAGATATTAATACACAATGTTACTGTTCACAGCTTTGTCAAGTTTCATTGCTTTTTATTAATAAAGTAGTTTTTCTTTGCTCCATGTTTCCTAGTCTCAGTTTTTGAGTTTTAATACGTCCCTGTGGTTTCCAGCTGGTGGACGGTGTCTCAGAGGAGACACACACAGTCCTCAGGTGATGTCATCACAGGAAGTGACGATGTTGGTGTGAAGGAAGTGACCTCAAAGGACACAAAGTGTTGACAAAGTGACAACTTCATAACACAGACTCTGTGCATTTTGTTATATTTTAAATTTAATGTATAAATTCTTCCAAGTCTATCATCACGGACAGAGGAACACACTGTACACTTCTTATTGGACATAAACATGGTGCAGGTCCAGTGTGTGCTGTTGTTAAGTCACACTGAGCTGAGTTGATGACAAAACCACAAACCAAACCGGGCCAATCAGACTCATAAAAGAATGAATAACAGTAACAAACTGCATTTTCCTCTTTTTCTCAAGACTGTTCTGAGACTTAATTAAAATGTCTTATGAAATGAGAACAGTTGTCTGTCAAAACAGGCACCACAAATTGACCAAAATTCAATTTGAAATGGGAACAGGAAGTTAAGTTTAATGTTATTGGTTGATCCATCTGTCTGGGTGGGTGAAGGTAAACACACATGCTAGTTACAGATCACTAGCTTTGAGTCCAAGTGGCTGAAATGCTGAACACATTCACCTGTTGAGGAGGTTCAGGCTGGTTCTGATGTCACCTGAACACCTTCCTTTGGATACTGTGGACTCATGCCATAGTTTAGACGACACATCCAACATGGCAACTGAGAGTGATACTAATAATATTAAAGGACACAGCACCCCTTCAAAGAAAATCTTTATAATCACGAAGTGACTGACAGTTTCTCACGCTTTAACTATAAATAAACAACAGGACTTGTAGTGATGGCACCAACAGGAAGTGACATGTCTCTGACCACAGGAAGTGGAGGCTGAGTTGATCTCAGACTAAACGAGTTCTCACACTTTGCCAGCGAGTGAAACAGAGACAGAAACATGACGGCTGAGCTCAGGTGGATTTTCCTGCTGCTTCACTTCACAGGTAAAAACTCACATTAAAGAAACACGAGCAGTAAATGAGTGGATTTGTCTTGATGTGAAATGATCCTCACTGTTAATCCCTTTTCTCTTTTCTCAGCTGAAGCAGCTGGAGGAAAAGTTTCATATGTCACTGACAGAGACGGAGATGATGTCACTTTACCTTGTTATGCTGGGACAGGTGATCAGAAGAGACGTGATGGTACTGTCTGGCTCTTTGGTGCTTCAAGTAGAACCCCAGCAGTGACAGTGTTTAAAGATGGGAAGTTTCATGCAGACGTCAGATCTAAGTCAGACAGACTGAGAGTCACAGAGAAATGTTCTCTGATTATAGAGAAGGTCTCAGTAGATGATGCTGGTCTGTACACCTGCAGACAGAACAGGGATGGACGACAAGAAGATGTTCGGGTTGATCTGTCTGTCGTCACCAGTGAGTATTTACACTGAATCATCTCACTCATTCTGATTATTACAGTGATGAAGCTCATTTCTCTCTCATTGTCTCCATCAGTGACTGAACAGAAGGTCGGTGGTGGTGATGAGGTTACGTTGACCTGCTCTGTGAGGTCGTATGGAGGATGGTGTGTATACTCAGTTCAGTGGCTGTTTGATGATGAAGATAAAAACGTGGAGACGTCTCCGTTTTCCTGTTCTGATGCTGTCAAGATTAAAGTGAGAGATTGCCATGGAAACACAGAGAAGACGGTTGAGTTAAAGAAGAGATCAACAGGTGAGGAGATGAGCTCTCTCACTCTGTGGTTGGAGTCATTTGCTTGGTGGGTCTACCTGTTGGTGGGCGTGGCCTCAGTGTTTCTGGTGGTCGTGGTCGTTTGGTTCCTCATCAGACAGAAGAAGAAGAAAACTTCAGGTGAGAAGATTCACAGGTGAAACGAGTCTGAGCCACAAACTGAGATTAAACTCAACCTGATTGTTTTTATTCCAGAGACGGAACCTGAGACGGATCAGAACCAGGTGAGTTCACTTCTTCACTGACACTGGACACATGTTGACCTCTGACCTCACTGACCCTGTGTGGTTGTCTGTCATCCGGTCACGTATTCATTCACTGTCTGACCTGTGTGTGGCGCTGTGTCCTCCAGGTCAAAGGTCATGATGATGATGAGTTCACTACTGTGATCTACAATTCAGACATAATTCCTCCTCCTCTGACCCCCGTGACCTCTGCTCCATGGTCAACAAACTAAGGAGGCGACGGATGGTTCAGTGATGATGATCCTGGTGTTTCTGCTCTTCGCTTCAGTTCATTAAAACTGTTAGAAAATATTAAAGCAGCAACAAATACATTCAGTTTAGCACTGAGACCAGACTGGACTGGACTGGACTGATCTGACCTGGACCAGACCGGACTCAAACAAATTGCTCAGGTTGAGTTGTCCTCATGCAGACACAGAGCAGGAGCTGTCCACTTCCTGTCTCATTGTTGTGACTTTTCATCACATTGTTTGAAATGAGCTTCCATCATTTTCTCTGATTTGTTGTAAATGTTCCCAAATCAGACAGAAGCTGAAGAAAACATCAGATATTAATACACAATGTTACTGCTTACAGCTTTGTTAAACTCAAAGGGTCTGAGTTTTATTCCAGAAAATGAACATTAGACTTTTACAAATGAAACCAGTCTGAATCATCACCTATGGGCTTCTAGTCCTGTGACACTGGGGACTCATGTCTGCAGCCCCTCCTCCCTGCCTGTATTTTGTTTTTTGCTTTGTTTTGTCATGTTGTGCATCGTGGAAGTTTCTAGGTGGAGCTAGAGAGTTCAATGAGCATAGACACCTATGGTGAGAGAGTCTGTGTCCTCCAGCCAAACGGAGTCAGGTGATGACCTGAGGAGGTTCAGGCCTGTTAGCTGTGCTAGCTGTCTGATGCTACAGGTGAAGCTACCTGCAGCAGGAGGCTCAGGCCTGTTAGCTGTGCTAGCTGTCTGATGCTCCAGGTGAAGCAAACTGCAGGAGGCTCAGGCCTGTTAGCTTCAGCTGTCTGATGCTACTGAGTTCTATCTCTTCAGCAGCAGCAGTCAGGACAACAATGAACAATAAATACAGTCTGAGTGCAGCGCTGGAGCCACGGACCAAATCCCGACATTCAGTTTACACTGGTAACAAGTATTGGACATTGAACTGGACTGATCTGACCTGATCTGGACCAGGTTAGGATCCTCAAACAAACTGCTCGTTGAGTTGTCCTCAATGCATAACAACAGAGCAGGAGCTGTCCCGGTGTTTCCTTGTTTTGACTTTTCATCACATGGTTTCAACTGAGCCCATCATTTTTCCTGATTTGTTGTGACAACTGTTGCTGTCAGAAGCAGGAGGCTACACAGCTTAGCCTGAGGGGAGGGGCTGAGTTTCAATGTTTTGTTTACAAACTGAAAGGGACAAAACTCCAGACCCTACCTTTAAGTTTCATTTGTTTTTTATTAATAAAGTAGTTTTTCTTTGCTCCATGTTTCATCATCTCAGTTTTTGAGTTTTAATACGTCCCTGTGGTTTCCAGCTGGTGGACGGTGTCTCAGAGGAGACACACACAGTCCTCAGGTGATGTCCTCACAGGAAGTGATGATGTCAGTGTGAAGGAAGTGACCTCAAAGGACACAAAGTTTTGACTTTATACACACTGCCACACTGAGCTGAGTTGATGACAAAACCACAAACCAAACCGGGCCAATCAGACTCAAGTGAAGACAACGACAAACTCCTCTTCTTCCTCTTTTTCACCTACTTCTTCTTCTCTTGTCTTATCGCAGCAGCACAGTTGTCTGTACAGGCACCACAAGTCTGCCATTTTAGGCAGGGCATAAATTCTAAAGAACTGACGTTCTAAACGCTGTAACCATGGTAGTAACCCCAGATTTGATTAAATCTACTCATAAACGTCATTTACGCTGGGGGCGTTAACTATAACATTATCCGCAGCTGAAACAGTGTGCACGGCGCAGAGCTTCATATACGGCGGAGCCAACTCGCAACAGTGTAGCTTCAAATGAGTAGTAACTCTTTCTGTCATCTCCCGCAGAGGGAATTTCAAGACGCACCGGGGGAAGGAGTGGGTCGAATGAAAGATAAGACAGCAGCCAACAGATATGTTTGGGTGCAACAAAGTTGTTAACACAATCAACATCTAATTTGCCCCTTCAAAATAAAGTTAGTGTCTGTTTGAAGCAGTTTCAGTTTTTAGTTACAGATCACTAGTCCAAGTGCCTGAAATGCTGAACACATTCATCAGCTGAGGAGGTTCAGGCTGGTTCTGATGACACCTGAACACCTTCCTTTGGATACTGTGGAGCCATGCCATAGTTTAGACGATACATCCAACATGGCGACTTAGAGTGATACTAATAATATTAAAGGACACAGCAGGTGATTAGAGACACCCCAACCCCTTCAGTGAAAACCATTATAATCATGAAGTGACTGAAAGTTTCTCACGCTTTAACTATAAATAAACAACAGGACTTGTAGAGATGGCACCAACAGGAAGTAACACGTCTCTGACCACAGGAAGTGGAGGCTGAGTTGATCTCAGACTAAACGACTTCACTCACTTTGCCAGCGAGTGAGACAGAGACAGAAACATGACGGCTGAGCTCAGGTGGATTTTCCTGCTGCTTCACTTCACAGGTAAAAACTCACATTAAAGAAACACGAGCAGTAAATGAGTGGATTTGTCTTGATGTGAAATGATCCTCACAGGAAGTCGTCTTCTAACTCACTGTTTGTCTCTTTTCTCTTTTCTCAGCTGCAGCAGCTGGAGTAAAACCTTCATTTGTCACTGTCAGAGACGGAGATGATGTCACTTTACCTTGTTATGCTGGGACAGGTGATCAGAGGAGATGTGATGGTAAAACCTGGACTTTTGGTGCTTCAGGAAGCAACTCATCAACAGTGTTTAAAGAATGGAAGTTTGATGCAGACGTCAGATCTAAGTCAGACAGACTGAGAGTCACAGAGAAATGTTCTCTGGTTATAGAGAAGGTCTCAGTAGATGATGCTGGTCAGTACATCTGCAGACAGTTTAGAAAGAGACGACAACAACATGAAGATGCTCTGGTTGGTCTGTCTGTCGTCACCAGTGAGTATTTCCACTGAATCATCTCACTCATTCTGATTATTACAGTGATGAAGCTGATTTCTCTCTCATTGTCTCCATCAGTGACTGAACAGAAGGTCAGTGATGATGATGATGATGATGATGAGGTGACATTGACCTGCTCTGTGAGGTTGTATGGAGGATGGTGTGAACACTCACCTCAGTGGCTGTTTGATGATGAAGATAAAAACATGGAGACGTCTCAGTTTCCATGTTCTGACTCTGTCAAGATTAAAACGTCTGAATTTAATCAGAAGAAGAAATCACTGAGGTGTAAAGTGAGAGATCACCGTGGAAACACAGAGAAGCTGTTTGAGTTCAAGACTCAGAGATCAACAGGTGAGGAGATGATGAGCTCTCTCTCTCTGTGGGTGGAGTCATTTGCTTCACTTAAAACAAATATTGATTATTTATTCTGTTCTTATATGTAATTGTTTAATTCAGACATAATTAATTATATCATAACTAATAATAATATTAATAGCCTAAAGATAATAAATGAGGAAGTTCCTCTTTCACTTCAGTCTGATCTCATTAAGGAAACATGACGTGTTTTATCTTTGTTCACTTTGTTCAGATGGAGACACAACAACAACAGCCACAACAACAACAACAACAACAACAACAAAGCCAACAAAATCATCTGTTTACCCGACAACAACCAACATGACGACACCAGAGGGGACAAACACCAGGAACGGTAAAGACTGAATATCTCTCATTCAGTCATTTGCTTCAGTTAAAATAGATATTTGATTATTGATTTCATTCTTTAATTCAGACAAATGTAATTCTACACTACAACTAATAATAATTGTAAATGAGGAGGTTCCTCTTTCACACCAATCTGACCTCATGATGTAAGGGTTTTTAATGCATAGAGACTTTGGGTGCTGCCGTCACCACTAAATGTTTCCATCACGAGTTGGTGTTTGTTTTTCTCAGGCATTTTATACATTTATTTTGAAAGGACCGCTAGAGAGAGACAGGGAGGGGAGAGAAAGTGAGAGGGGGGATTCACATGCAGCAAAGGGATTGTAGAAGAGGAATCAAACTCAGGGTCACTGCAGCCGGTGTCCTCTATAGTGATGTACGACGCATGCAGCTCAGGGTATTTCATCAGAGATTCTATCAAGTGGTGGTTGAGCTATTTCATCAGAGATTCTATCCCTTCACACACCCACACAGCAGCAGGCAGGTAGCCTCCACCCCCCGCCCCCCACCGCTACATGCACAGCGCTAGACGCTACAATGTTGTCGTCTTATTATTAGCCATTAGCCGCAGCTAGTTAATGTTAACCTTATCATCAAGTGGTGGTCAGAGGAACAGACAGCAGCCCACTGCTTGATGAGTTGAACGGTATGGTGACCATGTGACACCACCTCGGTTTCATACAGGAAAAACCCATGACGTATTTTATCTTTTACACTTTGTTCAGATGGAGGCAAACCAACACCAACCCCACCACCACCACCAACAACAACAACAACCAACATGATGACATCAGAGGGGGAAAACAACAAGAGGTCAACAACAGACACTCAAGGTAATGACTCCCCCATATCTCTCCCCTCTCCCTGTCTCGACTCTGTCTCTGACTCTTTGTCCTTCCTGTCCTCAGGTGTGTGGTGGGTGTACCTGTTGGTGGGCGTGGCCTCAGTGTTTCTGGTGGTCGTGGTCGTTTGGTTCCTCATCAGACAGAAGAAGAAGAAAACTTCAGGTGAGAAGATTCACAGGTGAAACGAGTCTGAGCCACAAACTGAGATTAAACTCAACCTGTTTTTATTCCAGAGACGGAACCTGAGACGGATCAGAACCAGGTGAGTTCACTTCTTCACTGACACTGGACACATGTTGACCTCTGACCTCTGACCTCACTGACCCTGTGTGGTCGTCTGTGTTCAGGCCGATCCTGAAGGCGTCGCCTACGTCTCCGTCAGCTTCACCAAGACGACCAGGACCAGAGACCAGGTGAGTCCAGTTTGACACCATGTGACCTGCAGCTGAACCAGCACTTCACTGTCTGACCTGTGTGTGGCGCTGTGTCCTCCAGGTCAAAGGTCATGATGATGATGATGATGCTGTGACCTACAGCACCGTCAGAGCTCCGCCCCCTTCCTCCTCCTCTGACCCCCGTGACCTCTACGCCACCGTCAACAAACCAAAGAAGTGACGGATGGTTCAGTGATGATGATCCTGGTGTTTCTGCTCTTCGCTTCAGTTTATTAAAACTGCAACAGCAAATTAGAACTGTAGTTTATCACTGAGACTGGACTGAACTGGATCAGACTGGACTGTGTAGAGTGAGTGACAATGGTTTTTCTTCTTGCTTCCTGCTGGTCACATGTTGTGGTTCCTGTTGTTCAGTATGGAGGCTCATTAGTGTCCATGTGACTGAAGAATCTGAAAGTCATTTTAATGAGACACGTTTTCAACATAAAGAATTTGTTTCTCGTAACAATGAAAACCTTGAAGCTACAAACTGCTCAGGTTGAGTTGTCCTCATGCAGACAGAGTGGGAGCTGTCCACTTCCTGTCTCTTTGTTGTGACTTTTCATCACATTGTTTGAAAGGAGCTTCCATCATTTTCTCTGAATTGAATTTTTCCAAAGTGACGACTGCAGCTGCTTCATACATCAGATA
>CM064891.1:24750363-24787863 GCA_030347415.2 Decapterus maruadsi
TCCCTGTGGTTTTCAGCTGGTGGATGGTCTCACCCCGTCCTCAGGTCACGTCATCACATGAAGTGATGATGTCAGTGTGCAGGAAGTGACCTCACAGGTAAAGTGTTGACAAAGTGGTGACTTAAATGGATAACACTTTTACTGAGGAAAAAATAGTTTACATCAACATCATCACTGATGGAGGAACACACTTTACACTTATTATTAGAGTTAATCATGATGCAAGTCGCATGCATGTGGTGAGGCGCCTCTCCTCCTCCGCCACGTTGTTGAGTCACGGTGAGTTGATGACAAAACCACAAACCGTACTGGGCCAATCAGACTCAAGTGAACACAGCAACAAACTCCTCTTCTTCCTCTTTTTCATTTACTTCTTCTTCTCTTGTTTCATCGCAGCAGAACAGTCTGTACAGGCAGCACTGTTCTTACCATCGAGCTTCACACTGACAACACAGTTAATTACTCGTCATAACAACACACATGAGTATTTTTGGGATGTCCAACATCACAGTTGAGGTTTGGCTCGGATTAACCACAGAGAGGAGGAAGTGGGCGGGGCTAGAAATTGGTCAAGGAGTCTGATCTGAAAAAGAGTGAGAGGGAAACAGGAAGTAAACTGCCATCTGTCTTGGTTGGTGGAAATAAACACCCATGCAAGTAACAGATCACTTCCTTTAAGTAAAAGTGGCTGAAATGCTGAGAGCATTCATCAATAACTGTGATCTGGACTTAAGTTACTGACAGGAAGTGACACGTCTCTTATTACAGGAAGTGGAGGCTGAGTTGGTCTCAGACTAAACGACTTCACTCACTTTGCCAGCGAGTGAGACAGAGACAGAAACATGACGGCTGAGCTCAGGTGGATTTTCCTGCTGCTTCACTTCACAGGTAAAAACTCACATTAAAGAAACACGAGCAGTAAATGAGTGGATTTGTCTTGATGTAAAATGATCCTCACAGGAAGTCGTCTTCTAACTCACTGTTTGTCTCTTTTCTCTTTTCTCAGCTGAAGCAGCTGGAGTAAACTTTTCATTTGTCATTGTCAGAGACGGAGATGATGTCACTTTACCTTGTTATGCTGGGACAGGTGATCAGAGGAGATGTGATGGGACTGAATGGACCTTTGCTGGTTCAGGAAGCAGCTCATTAGTGATAGTGTTTAAAGAAGGGAAGTTTCATGCAGACGTCAGCTCTAAGTCAGACAGACTGAGAGTCACAGAGAAATGTTCTCTGGTTATAGAGAAGGTCTCAGTAGATGATGCTGGTCGGTACACCTGCAGAAAGTTTAAAGAGGGATGGCAACAAGGTGAAGCTGCTGTGGTTTCTGTGTCTGTCGTCACCAGTGAGTATTTACACTGAATCATCTCACTCATTCTGATTATTACAGTGATGAAGCTCATTTCTCTCTCATTGTCTCCATCAGTGACTGAACAGAAGGTCAGTGGTGATGATGATGATGATGATGAGGTGACATTGACCTGCTCAGTCAGGACATATGGACGGTGTGAACACTCAGTCCAGTGGTTGGTTGATGATGAACATAAAAAAAAGGAGACGTCTCAGTTTTCCTGTTCTGACTCTGTCAAAACGTCTGAATTTAATCAGAAGAAGAAATCACGGAAGTGTAAAGTGAGAGATCACCGTGGAAACACGGAGAGGCTGTTTGAGTTCAAGACTCAGAGATCAACAGGTGAGGAGATGATGAGCTCTCTCTCTTTCTCTCTTGGCGGGTGGAGTCATTGCTTAAAACAGATAATTGATTACATTTAATTGTTTAAAGGTAGGGTCTGGAGTTTTGTTCATCGCAGTTTGCAAACAAAACATTGAATCTGGGCCCCTCCTCTCGGGCTAAGCTGTGTAGCCTTCTGCTCCTGACAGCAGTCGTTGTCAAGACAACAAAGGAAATAAGGAAATACAGTCTGAAAGAAGCCCTGGAGCCGTGGGCTAATAACCAACCATTCACTAACACCGGGAACCTCCATGTGGTGTTGTTATGCCATTGTTGTGAGCTGGGAAGCCAGTGTTAGCGGTGGATGCTAACCGCTAGCGCTAGCCGAAGTTAGCATCGAGCTAGCTCCCCACAACGGCCTTAATACTTGTTACCAGTACCAGTGTCAGATCGCGGCTCCAGCGCTTCACTCAGACTGTATTTATTTTACTTTGTTGTCCTGACTGCTGATGCTGAGAGAGATAGAGACTCAGTAGCATCAGAGACAGCTAGCACAGCTAAAAGCCCTGAGCCCTCCCTCTGCTGCACGTAGCTTCACCTGAGCTCCGTCATTGGCTGGAGAGAAAACACGACTCTCTCGCCATAGATATCTGTGCTCTCTTGTGACTCAATTGCTCTCCACCCATAAACGTCCACGTGCGTAACAACACCTGAACAAAACAGAGCAAAAGACCAAAATACAGGTGGTGGTGGCAGACCACTGCAGACACAGCCCCCACCACACAGGAAGAGAAGCTCACAGGTGTTGATTAAGACGTGTTTCATTTGTACAGGTCTAATGTTTATTTTTGGGCACAAAACTCCAGACCCCGAGGCGGTGTGAGGTAATAATAATAATAATAAATTTTATTTGGCAGCGCCTTTCAAGTCACCCAAGGTCACCTTACAAAAAAAAGGGCATAAAAAGTCAGAATCAAACAACATAAAGACAGACAAGACGTTTTTATCTTTGTTCACTTTGTTCAGGTGGAGACACAACAACAACAGCAGCAACAACAAAATCAACCACAACAGCAACAACAAAAACAACAACAACGGCTGTTTACCTGACAACAACAACCAACATGATGACATCAGAGGGGACAAAAAACAGTCAGTCAACCAACACTCAAGGTAATGACTGAATCTCTCTCTCTCTCTGTCTCTGACTCGTTGTCCTTCCTGTCCTCAGGTGTGTGGTGGGTGTACCTGTTGGTGGGCGTGGCCTCAGTGTTTCTGGTGGTCGTGGTCGTTTGGTTCCTCATCAGACAGAAGAAGAAGAAAACTTCAGGTGAGAAGATTCACAGGTGAAACGAGTCTGAGCCACAAACTGAGATTAAACTCAACCTGATTGTTTTTATTCCAGAGACGGAACCTGAGACGGATCAGAACCAGGTGAGTTCACTTCTTCACTGACACTGGACACATGTTGACCTCTGACCTCTGACCTCACTGACCCTGTGTGGTCGTCTGTGTTCAGGCCGATCCTGAAGGCGTCGCCTATGTCTCCGTCAGCTTCACCAAGACGACCAGGACCAGAGACCAGGTGAGTCCAGTTTGACACCATGTGACCTGCAGCTGAACCAGCACTTCACTGTCTGACCTGTGTGTGGCGCTGTGTCCTCCAGGTCAAAGGTCATGGTGATGAAGATGATGCTGTGACCTACAGCAGCGTCAGAGCTCCGCCCCCTTCCTCCTCCTCTGACCCCCGTGACCTCTACGCCACCGTCAACAAACCAAAGAAGTGACGGACGGTTCAGTGATGATCATCCTGGTGTTTCTGCTCTTCACTTCAGTTTATTAAAACTGTTAGAAAATATTAAAGCAGCAAATTAGAGTCTTGGGCTCAGGTTTGGCTGGATCTCTGGGTCTGATCTAACCTATGACCTGAGGCAGAGACAGACGATGCCCTCTAGAGGTGGAGAGTGAGTGATGTTTTGCTTCCTGTTGGTCACATGTTGTGGTTCATGTTGTTTTTGACTTTTCATCACATTGTTTGAAATGAGCTTCCATCATTGTCTGTAATTCCTTGGAAAATTTCCCAAAGTGACGTCTGCAGCCGCTTCATACATTAGATATTAATACACAATGTTACTGTTCACAGCTTTGTCAAGTTTCTTTGCTCCATGTTTCATAGTCCCAGTCTTTGAGTTTTAATACGTCCCTGTGGTTTCCAGCTGGTGGACGGTGTCTCAGAGGAGACACACACCGTCCTCAGATCACGTCATCACAGGAAGTGAGGATGTCAGTGTGAAGGAAGTGTTGACAAAGTGATTTTCCCGAGGAGAAAAGAGTTAATACATTAATATTTTCACTGATAGAGGAACACACTATACACTTATTATTGGAGCTAAACATAATGCAAGTCCAGTGTGTGTGTGGTGAGGGGCCCGTCCTCCTTTGCCACGTTGTCGAGTCACACTGAGCTGAGTTGAGATGACGAAACCACAAACCATACTGGGCCAATCAGACTAAAGTGAACACAACAACAAACTCCTCTTCTTCCTCTTTTTCATTTACTTCTTCTTTTGTTTTATCTCAGCAGCACAGTCGTCTTTACAGGCAACATTGTTCTGACCTTTGACCTCCACACTGAACACATGGTTAATTACTGATCACAAGAACACACAGCAGCATTTTTGCGACGTCCAGCATCACAGTTGAGGTTTGGTTGAGCTTAACCACAGAGAGGAGGAAGTGGGCGGGGGCAGACATTGGCCAAAGAGCCTGATCTGACACAGAATAAGAGTTGAGCAGGAAGTAACCTTTCATGTAATTGGTTGATCCATCTGTTTGGGTTGGTGGGAGTAAAAACAGGTGCTAGTAACATATCACTACCTTTGAGTACAAGGGGCTGAAATGCTGAGCACATTCATCAACAACTTTGACCTGGACTGAAGTCACTACCAAGAAGTGACACGTCTATTATCACAGGAAGGAGAGGCTGAGCTGATCTCACACTTAACGGCTTCACACACTTTGACAGCGAGTGAGACAGAGACAGAAACATGACGGCTGAGCTCGGTTGGATTTTCCTGCTGCTTCACTTCACAGGTAAAAACTCACATTAAAGAAACACGAGCAGTAAATGAGTGGATTTGTCTTGATGTAAAATGATCCTCACAGGAAGTCGTCTTCTAACTCACTGTTTGTCTCTTTTCTCTTTTCTCAGCTGCAGCAGTTGAACTAATCCGTTCATATGTCACTGTCAAAGAGGGAGATGATGTCACTTTACCTTGTTATGTTAGGACAGGTGGTCAGGAGAACTGTGATGGTACTGTCTGGACCTTCACTGGTTCAAGAAGCAGCTCATCAGTAACAGTGTTTAAAGAAGGAAAGTTTCCTGCAGACGTCAGATCTAAGTCAGACAGACTGAGAGTCACAGAGAAATGTTCTCTGGTTATAGAGAAGGTCTCAGTAGATGATGCTGGTGTGTACACCTGCAGACATTTCAGAGATGGAGGACAACGAGGTGAAGATGCTGTAGTTTTTCTGTCTGTCGTCACCAGTGAGTATTTCCACTGAATCATCTCACTCATTCTGATTATTGCAGTGATGAAGCTGATTTCTCTCTCATTGTCTCCATCAGTGACTGAACAGAAGGTCGGTGGTGATGATGATGATGATGAGGTGATGTTGACCTGCTCTGTCAGGAAGTATGGACTCTGTAGACACTCAGTCCAGTGGCTGTTTGATGGTGAAGATAAAAACATGGAGACGTCTCAGTTTCCATGTTCTGACTCTGTCAAAATTAAAATATCTGAATTTGATCAGAAGATGAAATCACTGAGGTGTAAAGTGGGAGATCGCCATGGAAACAAGTTTGAGTTCAAGACTCAGAGATCAACAGGTGAGGAGATGATGGCTCTTTGCTTCTCTTTCTCTTTGCTTCAGTTACAGTTGTTCTCCATTGGTTTGGCTCATTTCTTGAAACAGAAATTCAGAGATGAGGACTCGAGTCATTGTGACTTGGACACTTGGTGACTTGAGTCGCTATATTGATGATTTGTGACTTGAGAAAATATAATAGACTTGACTTGATTCTAACTTGGACGTTAAAGACTCTGGACTTGACCTGACTTGAGACACGATGACTTGAATGACTTGAGTGTTTTCCTGCATAGAGAATTTGGTTGCGGCCACCACTGTTAAATTTCTCACTGGCACCAGCTCACGAGTCACTGCTGTTTTTAAATTTCATAATACCATGAATACCATATAATTTACAGCAATGTAGGCTTGTGTTTATATTACAGTATATTATTCTGTATGCATTTTCTTTTTAATCTGATGTATGGAAGTTACTTTGTGTGTGAATAAGTGGTTACAATTTCCTTGGCAGTATATACTTTGCCATAGTGACTAAAGTGCTTACCAAAGGGACGATGCATTTTGGGGGCATTGACTATTAATATGAAAAAGGAATTTAATTTTGACACTAGTGAACTGTTTTGGCAGAGATATGAGTTTTTGCAAGTGAGCTATGGTGTTGTGCTGAACTGAATGTTTTGCCAAATGATAGTTTTGAGAATGTCATTTCAAGAAATGAGCCAAACCAATGGAGAAAAACTGTGATACAGTTAATTAGGCCCGAGCGGCGAGTAGCACTCGCCCAGCGAAGGCCCTATTGTAATTCGTTCATGGCCCCAACGTGCACATGACCCCAAAGTGCAAGTGCCCCAAAGTGATCATGTGACAGACCCCGGGGGAAAAATTGCTATATTGAAATTGAAATGTTTATTATTATTATTATTATTCTTGCACTCTTAAAACGCCATTTTGACCCCTTTCCCAAACGCGAAAATTTTTCTACTTTTGCCCGGGCGTCCGGCCGGATCCGAAATTCGATATTTTTGGGTGGTCGCACCGGTCCGACGCGAAATGGCGATATAGCGCCCCCTACAAAGTCCAAAAAAGCCCATAGGGAATTTGGGTCACTTTGTTCGGTACACATATGTATCTCACCCAGATATACAAAAATGCCTCTTAGCGTCGTCATGAAATGTCGACAGGAAGTCGGCCATTTTCATTTGATCGTTTTTGGCGCCAAATTATTGCGTCCAAACCAATTCGCCCGAACGGCTCCAAATTTGATGGACAACATCTTCAGACCTAGCTGAGTACAGCTTGTGCTCCGTAGGTCGATAGGTCAAAGGGCGTGGCCTCTGGTGGGCGCCAAAGTTGGGCTCGATCGCCATCCAAATTCGGTTGGCTGTCACGCCCACATACTTTATCCTAGCAACTTCAAACTTGAATGACATTACGGCAGTGAGTCCCTGATTCGCCCGATATATCAATATCCCACTTTACTCAAAGCACCCCCCGGTGGTAACAGGAAGTCACTTTTTTTACATAAACAAGTTAACTCCGCCCACAGATTTTGCCCGAACAACTTCAAATTGGCTACAGACCAGCGAGACACCATGCTGATGTTATCTTGTGCTCCGTAAGTCTCTACGTCAAACGGCGTGCCTGTAGTGGCTTCCGAAAGTTTTTCGCCTTTTTCTTTGCTCGCCATTTCAACTTTGACAAACTGTCACGCCCACATACTTCATCCTATCAACTTCATCCTTGCTGGGCATGACGATGGCTCCGTCCTGAACGTTTCGATGTATTGATATCCCACTTCACTCAAAGCGCCCCCTGGTGGTAATAGGAAGTCACTTGCGTTACAAAAACATTGACTCCGCCCACAAATTTAGCCCGATCATATTGAAATTGGCTGGGGACCACTGACATGCCATGGTGATCAAAATGTCAGAACCGCAGGTCTCTAGGTCAAAGGGCGTGGCTGATTTGGCTTCATAAAGTTTGCCGCCTTTTTGTTTGTTCGCCATTTCACCTTCGAACTGATGCTCCGCCCACACACTTCATCCTATCAACGTCAATCTTGCTCCAGATGACGGTGGCTCCGTCCTGAACATTTTGATGTATAAACTTCCCATGTACCTCCTACCGCTCCTCGTTGGTAACAGGAAGTGTCCTGCTTGGCGCCTTTATTTTTCCTCGCCATTTCGCCTTACAGCTCCTGCCACGCCCACATACTTCATCCTATCAACGTCTACCGTGCTGAACATGACGATGGCTCCGTCCTGAACATTTTGATGTATAGACTTCCCACGTACGCCCACCGGTGGGTGCAGGAAGTGACACTGCTTTACACATTCACTTACATGGGCAGATTCAATTACATTTTACCAGGGGTGATGTCAGTCAGGCACTGAACAAACCTAATACAAATACTCCCTCCGGTGGTCATGACCTGCTTTACACTTACATTACACTTAGAAGGCTCTACCGCCCACATACTTCATTCTATCAGCCTCAAACTTGCTGAAGATGATGATGGCTCCACCCTGAACGCTCTGATGTATATCACGCCCACTTTACTCAATGCGCCCCCCGGTGGTAACAGGAAGTGCCCTACTTTACACTTACATTGTCCAATTTAATTCAAACTTCAGGGGTTTGATCCTGGTCAGGCCCTGATCACACCTACCCACATCTGGCTTCATACAAATACGCCCCCTGGTTTTGGCTTACATTTACATTGTCCAATTTACTACTTCAGGTGTTTGATCCCGGTCAGCCCCTGATCACACCTACCCACATCTGGGTTCATACAAATGCGCCCCCTGGTGGTAACAGGAAGTAACCTGGCTTACACTTACATTGTCCGATTTAATTCAAACTTCAGGGGTTTGATCCTGGTCAGGCCCTGATCACACCTACCCACATCTGGGTTCATACAAATGCACCCCCTGGTGGTAACAGGAAGTGAACTGATTTACATTTACACTGTCCGCTTTAGTTCAAACTTCAGGTATTTGATCCCAGTCAGCCCCTGAAACGTTTTCCGCTCCCGCAATGCCACGGCCCCGGTGCGCCTCAGGCCCCCGCGGTCGCATGGGTCGAGCGAGGGCCGACAACGCCGCTTGCGGCTTTAATTGATTACTGATGTTGTTCTTCCATTTCATTCTTTGATCCAGACATAATTAATTCTATGACTAATAATGATAAATCAAGTTCCTCTTTGACATCAGTCTGATCTCATTAAGAAAACATGAAGTGTTTTATCTTTGTTCCCTTTGCTCTGGTGGAGACACAACAACAACCAACAGGACATCAGAGGGGACAAAGAACGGTCAGTCAACCAACACTCAAGGTAATGACTGAATGTTTCTCTTTCTCTCTCTCCCTCTCTCTGTCTCTGACTCTTTGTCCTTCCTGTCCTCAGGTGTGTGGTGGGTGTACCTGTTGGTGGGCGTGGCCTCAGTGTTTCTGGTGGTCGTGGTCGTTTGGTTCCTCATCAGACAGAAGAAGAAGAAAACTTCAGGTGAGAAGATTCACAGGTGAAACGAGTCTGAGCCACAAACTGAGATTAAACTCAACCTGATTGTTTTTATTCCAGAGACGGAACCTGAGACGGATCAGAACCAGGTGAGTTCACTTCTTCACTGACACTGGACACATGTTGACCTCTGACCTCTGACCTCACTGACCCTGTGTGGTCGTCTGTGTTCAGGCCGATCCTGAAGGCGTCGCCTATGTCTCCGTCAGCTTCGCTAAGACGACCAGGACCAGAGACCAGGTGAGTCCAGTTTGACACCATGTGACCTGCAGCTGAACCAGCACTTCACTGTCTGACCTGTGTGTGGCGCTGTGTCCTCCAGGTCAAAGGTCATGATGATGAGTTCACTACTGTGATCTACAGCACCGTCAGAGCTCCGCCCCCTTCCTCCTCCTCTGACCCCCGAGACCTTGTCGCCATGGCCAACAAACTCAGGAGGCGACAGATGGTTCAGTGATGATGATCCTGTTGTTTCTGCTCTTTGCTTCAGTTTTTCTTCCTTGGTTTGGCTCGGTTCATTTCTTGAAACAGAAATTACATTCACAAAACTCAAAGATTATTTGGCAAAATGAGCTTCCATCATTTTCTCTGATTTGTTGTAAAAATTTCCCAAAGTGACGTCTGCAGCTGCTTCATACACCAGATGTTAATACACAATGTTACTGTTCACAGCTTTGTCAAGTTTCATTTTCATTTCTCTTCTCCACTTCATAGTCTCAGTTTTTGAGTTTTAATTCGTCCCTGTGGTTTCCAGCTGATGGACACACCCAGTCCTCAGGTCACGTCACGACAGGAAGTAATGATGTCAGTGACCTCAAAGGCCACAAATGTCAACAAAGTGTTGACTTTATAACTGAGAGTCTGTGCATTGTTTGTGTGTTTTTTCATAATTTCATGTATAATGAAGAAAGACTTTATACATGAACATCATAAGAGGAAGACACTGTGCACTTCTTATTGAAGTTAAACATGATGCAAGTTGAATGTTTAAACACTTCCGCCTGACTTCTCAGAAAGCTGCTCAGAAAGAGGAACTAACAGGTCTGGAAACAGCGACACCTCGTCATATCTGATTGTTCTCAGCTGATGCAGTTGGTCTTTGACATGTTGCTCCGTGAGCAACAACTTTTGTCTGTCAGCTTGTTGTGATGAGGGGCCTCTCCTCATCTGAGTTGATCACAAAACCACAAACCAAACTGTTACAATCAGACTCAAGTGAACACAGCAACAAACTCCTCTTTTTCAGCTACGTCTTCTTTCTTTGTTTTATCTCAGCAGGACAGTTGTCTGTACAGGCAGCTCTGCTCTGACTTCCTCTGACCTCCACACTGACACACAACATACTAGCATTTTCGGGACGTCCAGCATCACAGTTCAGGTTTGGTTCGGCTTAACCACAGAGAGGAGGAGGAAGTGGGTGGGGTTCTAATTTGGTCAAAGAGTCCAATCTGACACAGAATAAGAGGTAAACAGGAAGTAAACTTAAATGGTTTTGGTTGATGTATCTGTCTGTGTTGGTGAAAGTAAACACAGATCACTACCTTTGAGTACAAGTGGCAGAAATGCTGAGCACATTCATCAGGAGACTCTGGACTCACTGACGCTCATTTATCAAAACGTGCGCACACCAAAAAGATGGGTGTCCGCCAAATCTACTGCAAAGATCTATCTGAAAAATCTCACACCAGCTTTTTGTAAATCACATGTGACCCTTGGCGCGCACTGATGTTTACACCATAATCTACCCTAGATCCTACGCAAGTTTGATAAATGAGGACCACTGAGCGGACTGGCCCAGGAACACCTCAGGATCTCCCAGGAGGAGCTGGAGAGTGTTCAAGTACAGGGAAGAACGTCTAGGACACCTTGCTTGCACATCTGTCACCAATACCCAATCCTGGATAAGCAGGAGAAAACTATTGGATGCCATCTCCTTTTACTGCAGCAGCTTCATCCAGAACATTTCCATAACAAAATAGCAGAACTGGAGCCACAGAGGGAGGTTTTACAGACGTTCAGCAATAAAACATTAATATTAACCATATAAAACTTAAGGAGCTTGGATGACTTGATGACCTCATACTCACCTGTGGAGCTGCTGTCACTCTGTGATTTGTTGGGTGTCTGATTAGAGGACACATTTAAAATATCATGTCTCTACATTCAGCAGGGGCGGAGTGGGGCAAAAAAGCAGCCGAGGGGTCGGGACGGGCAAGCTGGTGGTGGAAAAGAGAACATGTTAAAAAAGTATGCACCAACAAAACACATAATATGAATGACCATTAAGTTTATCTTATGTAGCAGCTCTACTAACGGTTAAGATATTAAGTGTACACAACATTTACTTACATGTATTGAAGAACATTTTCCTACATCTTGTTGTTTTACATATTTCAATATGCAGGAATATTAATGTTAAAATATTTAAATTTCATTGAAGTTATATAGAAAAAGTTTACAATCAAAAGGACAATCAAATTCTTGTATATAATAGTAATGCTCAAGTGACTGCATAAAATACACCGATACGCATTTTCACCAGCTTTAAAGCTGTACAGAAAAGAAAATTGAATTTCAGTAAACTGTGGGTCCTAACATTAGTGTAATAACTCATCTATAAAACGATGTCGGCCAAAGTTTGAGCAAAATTCTATTTTCAAGTAAATCCGGGATTAAAGTGTGATTTTTTTTTTTCACACTGGATAATGCAGGCACACAGATTATATGTCAGCCTGCTCACGATTCATCAGCTACTGATATAGCTCCATCATCCGTCAATCAACCGTCTGAGACACAGACACACATGGAGCTCGGACTCGCCCCAAGCTTTGAATATCGGGTAAACTCGTGCGGCAGCCCGTGCAAACTCAGTGCGACAAACAAGACAAAGAGATAAAAGAGAAAGAGATAATAAGATGATGATGAACGTTACTTTACTTAGGCATGTTGACGAATGCCACTGAGCACCGTCTGGCTCTGGTCTATACACAATAGTGACATCTTGACAGCAACAAGCAACCTACATGCACTGTGCTAAAACTTAGCAAGCTAACAAAATAATGATCATGTTTGTGCCGTCTTACCTGAGTTGCAGATGCTGCAGATGACGGTGGAGCTGATGCAACAGCAGTAAATACGCTCGCCAGTTTCTGATATTTGGTAGCATCTGCCTGTAATCCTCTTTTCCCTCCCTCCATTCCTCCCCTGCAATTCTCTTGGCTCTTGGCTGTGATTGGCCAAAAGCCCAACGACAGAAATGAAACGAGTGCCCCAAAGGTGATTAGCCAGACACAACTAGAGAAACTGCAAACATTGGTTGTCAAAGAGCCAGCCCAACTGCACCTTGAGTTGAGTTCAGTGATGGAAAATCTGTGGTTTCTAACTGTTCATCAGATCCGAAGGTATCGACGAAACTCAGCTGACATTAGTTGATTTAAAAAGCTGTACAGATCTACGATATGACCCACACCTCGATTTACGTCCTACCTGCAGCTGCAAAACCAGCAGAGACCAGAGACCAGAGACGTTTTTTCTCTAAAAGCCTTGGCTTCTGGTGAAGAAGCATTTCTTCTTTAAATAACCATCAATATAACTGTTCTCGGAGAGCGAGAGAGAGGGAGAAACTCTCAGACTGTTCGGAGGATTTATGGGAAATACTCATATGGTTCACATTTTTACTGAACATATTTACGGTGCATCTATGGACCAGAGTTCAGTCGTCTGCAGCAAACAGAGGGAGGTGACAGCGCCGTGTTGGTGATGTCACCGTCCTGCAGTTTGTTTTCTGTCAGACTCTCTGAACAACTTCCTTGTTTGTGCATTTTGGAAAATTAATGATCCTAAAACTGATTAAACAAACAGGATTTGCACAAACCCTGTGATTTACGGCAACGTCCGAACCACATCACAACACTGCTGTGCTTCTCTCAGTGAAAAACAAAGCTGGGATTGACTTCATTAAGATTTAATCCCCTCGGAATCATCTGAGGTTTTACTGGTTGAATGTGACGGCTCACAGACCACACACTTCATCATGAAGAACTGCAGCATAAAAATGATGAAAAATGTTCCCTGTGGTTTGTTGTTTCAGCTCCTCTCAACTGTCTCCAGTTTATAAAACATAATGTCACATGTAGCGATGGAGGATATGAAACTCTATATGGTAGAGATGGTTGTGATGTCACCTACAGGTTTTGAAGCTGGGAGTGGAGCTGTTGCACTGTTGCCATCTTGGCAGTGTCTGACTCCGCCCCTTTATTACAAGCTTATCCAAATATGGGCAAAGAGGAGGAGCCTGTGTGGAGCTGGGACTACAATGCATGAATGGAGTTGTGTGGAGCAACTTTTGGTCTAAAACATCTATTTTAGCTAAATCTGTTTGTGCTGATCCCTGACCTGTTGTTGCCACCTACTGGTTGTTTTTGATATTGTTTTGTTTTTCCCTTCCCTATGTGGTTTTCCAGTTCAATAGCTAGCATAATGTAGGGTACAGTCAGTGTTACGTAACACCCGTCCCACATTTATAGTTTTCAACTGAATTTTCAACTGTATTTTAGTGTATTTAAAATACAAAGCTACTGGCTTTGGGACGGGATATTTTTCTTCTTTTCTTGTTTTTTTTTTTTTTGGTTGTTTGTTTGTTTGACGGTGCTCAGGCTTCAAGTGTGACCTGATTTAATGATTGCAGTGAAACGGATAGTGTGCAAACTCTACAGCGTGTTATTTTCACTGAGTGGTTTGTGTTAATTAATCCCTGCCCTGTTAATGATATTTGGGAAGTTAGCTGTGAGAAGATTAAAGTGGGCCTATAAATTACCAAGCCAGGACTTTGTATTAAGATTGTTAACTTTATTTCCTGGACTGTCATTATTCATGCTAATCACTTGCAGTGGGTGTAACATCTTAATGAAATGTAAACATGGCACACGACACACAAACGAAATACTTTAAATGCACAATGAACTTAGTAAATGTAAAGCTAAATATAACTAAATGTAACTTCACTATTAACCTTTTTACTTTAGACCTTTTGATTTATGCCTTTTTACTTAAATCATTTTGTTTGTTTTAAACTTTTTGTCAAGATGATGAATTAATTTACTGTCAGATGTACCAAAATAAACTCTAAAGGGCCCACACACTCACACTGCAGCAAAAATAAGAAAAGATGCAGACCTGATAGTCATTACTTGGGAGCGTGATGACAAAAAACTACATGTCTGCTTCACTTTGACCAAGTCAAGCTACAAAATAAACCACCGAGTATTGGATCTGGGTACTCACCGACCTCGGGTTGGAGCACAGCTGAGGACTGAAGAGAGAGGCCAAGGAGAGATCAACAACAATGTCCACTCTTCTGGAGGGTCCACTTCACTGTCTCCTCATTCTAAATACAACAGTTTTATCAGTCACTGTACTCTTCACAACACTCATCGCTTCTCATGCTGAGTCCAGCTGAGCTTTAGCTGGTGGCTAACATCAACACATAACGTTACTAACAAACCTCGAGCTGCTGCTGCGTGAAAGCTACCGCTAACGGCGCTAGCGGGCTAATATGCTAATCGCGACTAGCATACTTTTCTTGTTTACACACACACCCACAGACTCTTTACAGGGAAATACAAAACACACACACAGATGTATTTACCTTCTGCAGATTGTAATCCGTCCGTTACACCGTGTAAACGCTGCTTTCATACAGTAAAGTACATAAATTACTCTCTGTAACTTATGCTACTCTAGGCTTTGCCGTTACTTTCGTTACATCTCGTCTGATCGTCGTCTAACGAGCCCCTGGGTGGAGCTATACGGGGTTTCCCTGAGGTCCCGCCCCTCCGCCACTCTGATTGGCCGATACGTTGGCAGCAACCAATGGCATTAACAAGGTGTCATGGTCATGACAGACAGACACGTTAGTTTCCTTCATGTGTAGCTACAACCCAAACAAACCGTCAATGAGCTTTATTTATTGAAACAACTCCATCAACAAAATGAGACACATATTTGCTTACCATATTAAAGTCATTTTTAATTCACATGAACTTTATTAAGTTGGATTTTAACAGATTTTAATTAAATGTTTGTTTTTGGTCTGTTACAATGAATGGTAAGACAGTGATCTTCTTGCAATAAGTGTTTTATAGCTGTAAATGTTGTCATTATTTCATGTTTTAGTAGGCTTATGTCTGAGGACAGAATTGTGTATGACACCAGAAAATTAAATCTTTAGCCTATTTCTCTAAGGAAGATTTTGTCAAGAGATTTTTAGCCTATTATTTTGTAAACTGTGCATATAGCTCATTTTAAATGTTCTTTTCTCTACATGTCTGGCACTGGCCTAAGCTTCAAGAGAGGGAAAAAAATCATCTCACCTATATAAGTATACTGTATGTGGAAACAATATTGATTTAAGGTGACATTATTAACATCTGTGTTTTCTAGACATTTCCACTACCGTTCAAAATTAACCGTGCAAATGGACGGTTCCAAATACTAAATCACAGCTGAGCATAACACACCAGATACCAGAGCCTGCATGAGCACAATGAAGTCAAACACCTGAACTGACAGGCACACATTAATTTTTTATGTTTTTAGATTAAATTGATTTGTCAAGATGTTATTTTCTCTTAATAAAATAGACGTTTTGGACCAACAGATTTCCACTGAGCAAAAACTAGGAGGCAGAGTCTGAAAACCAGAACACATTGTCCCAGTGTGGCTCAGATGGTCCACTATTTGGAGAGCGGCACATAGGAATGAACAGGTCACTGAGTTTTTCCTTTACATACATGAGTTTCTGCCTTTTCTCTTCTCTTTGACGTCTGTGAGGCCGTTTTTTCTCTCTGCTAATGTTCACTCCAGGTTCAAAGGAGGTCAACGTGCTGCACATAGGAATTAAGTCTGAGCTCACTCCTCAGACAGAAAATGAGCTTTTAATGTCTTTTCAATCTGGTGAGAGAGAGAAACATCCTGACAACAACAACTCACAACAAAGTTCAGACTGTATCTGCACCATGAGGGGCAATAAAACTAACTCAAACATATGATTTGTACATTGTGAAAAAAGATAACAGCTACAACAATACACACAGGTCTAATAAACCATGAAGAACAGCCACACCTGGAAATAGACAAGCCCATTCAGGTGAATTACAAACAAATAAAAACATGAGTGATGACAACAAACCCCAAGCAAGGTTAAAATAGGATCCACTTATGATCCAACAGCATGTTTTTATTCAGTTAGTGGCTCTAAATCTGTTATATAGCTAGATTTTTAACAATGTAACATACAACATGAGCACAAGACTGATGGAGAAACCTTTTGTTACGACCTAATGATTTACTTCTGTTTAATTTGTGCTGTGTCATGTTTCTCTAACCAAACATACTCAGAAAACTCCACAGTCACTCAGCGACATGTACGACAAAGACAAAACAGAGCGTGACATCTGTAAATAAAACACAAGAAGAAGACGAAGAGGAAGAATGTGCAGCCTCAGCTGTGTCTCTGGATGGTTTTTCAGGACTGAAGGTTGCAGCAACACATTTATTTTATGGGTCTCGTCATTTCCAGGGAAGTTGTGTGGAAACATGCAGTGTATGTAATTTGGAAATAATTATAGGGGAAATCGAGAGAAAGTTCTGGGACGGTTATTTCAGTTCAGTTTGAGTTGAGTTTATGAGATGTTGTTGATTTCAGGAGGAATTTCCTTGACAGTGCTGGAAAAACTGACAGGAATCCATTTAAAGCCAATGATGTGTTCATTAATTATAGGACACTTTATTCCCTGTTGTGGTTCCACTGAATGCTTCTGCACAACTGTCATATTATCCTGCAATTTTATGAATTAATTGGAAGTTTACCAGCTGAATCTTTGTCTCTGTGAAGTGGTACCAAGTTATGCAGGAAGTTTACAGTTACACATCATTTCATCTGGATGACCTTTTCATTTAAATGTCCGTAGTTGACGCCTCTCCCTGTTTGATGTAGAATTGGGTTTATTCATAGGAAGATGTATGTATTTTTAAAGGGGCTCTCACGACTCTCTGACTTTTCCATTTGATGAGTATGTGGCAGTTACAGGTCCGTCACTATGCCTCCAATTGATCATACGCCGTGGCCTCATTGGTCCATTGTAATGCAGAGCCATGCAAGGTTTGCAGCATAGGTTGCAGCCGTCAGAATCCGAAGCCCAACCGGGCGCCATATTGGCTCTGAAAAAGATTACTCTGCAGCCCTGTTGATGTGAGGTTTTAATGTCCGTGTCCATTGCACAGACTGAACTCTTGATTCACATCATCCTCTTGTCACTTCTTGCTGTTTGTCAGATAAAATCTTCAAGATGTCAGGAGGTTCAAATTCTTCAGAGTGAAAGCTGCTGCGCTCGTCTGTGTTTTCTATCATGGGGGGGGGGGTTTGAACCCAACTCTCGGGCCCTGGAGTCACAAATCCATAAACTAAAATCAGCAAAAACATGTCAAGTAAATTCAAACTGCTTCTTTTCCCTCCCTCAGCGTCTCAGACTCCTGCTTGAGTACAACATTAAATGTGATTACGGTTGTTTTACTGCTGCTCCAGACAAATCAAGACTAATGATATTTCTTTGATAGGTTTAAATCAAAGTGATGCTGCAGCGATACCGTAGGCTTTAAGACATGATGTATATGGATGTACAGCACGAGGCCAAGGTTTACAGTCTGGAAAGTCATTACTGCAGCTCAGACCACACTCACCAGGGATTGGGGCACATGGATAGATTCACCACTAAGAATTTAGGGAGGAGGTTGGAGGAGGAGGAGGGAAAAAGAAGACGTCTGAACCCAGCTACCAGAAATTTATGAGTGCTTTTTCCAGGGAGAATTGTGAGTGTGCAGATAGTGAGGAGGCCTGGGACCACCTGCAGCTTCAGACATTCCTGTCTCCAGATCCACAGTCCAGAGTTTTACACATCGTGACTGTGCAGACTGTCTCCTCGTCTCCTCGGGCTGAATAATGAGCGAAAGCTTCTTTGCTAATCCGCGTTACAGACAGTGACAGTGACATCATCGCCGCCGCCCCGAGCCAAGCAGGCAGATGTCTATCTGTTAAAGCACCACTGCAACAGTTAATGAAATTCACTTTTTAATGATGCTAGCGATGATTATTTAACTTCTCAAACATCTGGTCACACAGTGAGCACCTTTTCGCTGTGCGCTCACGTATGATGAGGTCGTGTTTCTACACTAGATGCACTGAGATGTGACCGTAGCCAATCTTGTCTGCTGGAGATTAAAACTTTAATCAAAATGTGTTTTTGTTTTGTTTGTTTGCTGCACAAAGGACTATTAAAACAAAATGGAACAATAAACTCTATACTGATGCCAAAATGTCTCCCCACAACAACTTCGTCTTTGTTTTGCAAAGATATGCACATGTATTGGTTATGAAATGACAACAATAGCTCGACTGTGATGTATAACCCATGTAAAGACAAAATTATAATCTAGCCAACATAAATTACCTGAACTACATGTAGAAACTAGCTAAGTTAGCGAATTTAAAGCCAACATTTTTCGCTAAACTGTTGGAAATTAAAGGGATACTTCACCCAAAATCGATAATTCACCAATTCCTTGAAATGATGTTGAGAAGAAAATTGGTGAATTAAAATTGGTGAATTAGTCAATCCGGTTTTTGGCTAATGCTGCGTTCCAGAAAAGTATCCCAGCTTCACGCTCACTAGTTAACTCGTGTTTTTCCGACCTATTTGTTGCCTGTGAAAGTCACTATAACGGCCTCTCGAAACTTCCGACCCATGAAACCAGTTAATAGTTAATATCAGTTAGCTAAATTGTAACTGTAACTAAAGTATCAGCTGACACAGTCTAATCAGAAACTCTGGTAATAAGACTTTAATCCAGCTGACTATTTAGGACTTATATTAACAAAAACATTTGACTTCTCAGTGTTAAACCTGATGCTGAACACTTGAAACTCTGGTAATTTGTCTGTACATTTACCTAGTGTTAAACCTGATGCTGAACACTTGGTGTGGATTTAGAGAATGTGCTGAAAGGAGATGATTTCACCATGAAATTATTTAATCTTTTAAATTGTGTTGTGTGTTGGAACTTTAGACACTTTCTCAGAGAAGAAGAAGATAAATATCAGATAATAAGATCTTACTTCATGGCTGTTATACAGCGTCAGCTCATTCTTCATGCTGCTCTTTCCAACTGTTTGTTTTTCTTCTGAAATGGATGATGTCCTGCTGGATTGAGCCTCTGAAGCCTCTGATACAGACGGTAAACTCTCACTGGGACACAGGGATTACCAGCTCCTAAAAGCAGGGGATGAGCAAATCTGGAAAATATTAGTGTGAATGAAAAGGACTTTGGGTTGTATAAAGAATGGATTTACTAAACTAATACAACCGATCAATTATAAATACATAAAAAATGTGTCATAAAAATGTGTCTGATGTCTTCTCTACAGCATCTCATCCACATTACAGATGTGCATCTTATATAATCTGCATCTATTCACTATAATAGAAATTTATTTCAATGTGGCACAATGTACAAAGATCATAATGGTTTTATTTATCAAACCGTCCCTGTCAGCCACACAGTAAATTTAGTTAATACACTGATCCCATTGGGTAAATGACTAAATCTTGATGTGTCTAAATAGGTCACTGGATATTTTTCGGTTTGCAGAACAATTGTATTTTAATTAGCAACCAGTAAAATGATGATATTGGCAGTTATTCTACCGAAAACATTCCCATGTGTGGATTCTTGGGATGGACTTGTAATGAATGAAAGGTGGTGCTGTAAAGTGAATCATGAAAATGTTTGGAAATAAACATTTTCACGACATGTTTGGGAATATAGACTTGCAGAGAATGTAACTGTCTGCTTCAGCCTGGTCCAACCATGCACATTACAACACAAGAGTCTGTGAATTACATCCCATCCTCTCACAGCAGCTGGAAGCCGGGTGTGCAGCGACACAGCCACAGAGAAGAAGTCATGAAATACGAGCGCACAGTCAAAGGATGGTATCTTGTTCTAAGTAAGATGTTTTATTTTGAAGGCTCAGCAGGCGGCGGGAAAATGGGACACAGCTTTCTCCTCAGACAATGACAATAGAAAATCTATGATCACATTAGAAATGGATTCTGGGAATCTGGCTCTGCAGCGCTGCCGGGTTTATGGAGATGTGACTCATTTAAAATGAATGTTCCCTTTCACTAATTTCAGGACATAAAACTTCAAATTAAGTGATACAGTACAGTTGTTATTTACAGAAACTTGTTAAAGATTGGGAAGCAGAAGTGTTTCCTACACATATCTGCTAAACACAGAACAGAGCCGGCGGATCAGCCGAGGATTAGCAACAACTGAAAAACTAACGTGTGCACTGATTTTTAAAGGTGTTGTAAAAAAAAACTGAGTATATGAAGCTGGACTGGAAAATATTCCAACACCTCAGGCAATTGGAAAACTCCAGTGTTAATAAAAGTCACTGGCATCAAACCTGACAGTGTTGCAGCAAGGAAAATGTTTCCTCTGTGTGTGTGTGTGTGTGTGTGTGTGTGAACATGCATGTTGATCTAACAGTCAGTAAAGACGATGGACGACATATTTGGGTCATGGCATCACGGTGACCTGAGTTTCCCTGCAGTGAAATGTAATAACATTGAAAGCTTCACGTCTCCAGTAGTGAAGGTGTGTGCACCTGTGGAGGAGGTTCTTCACAACTACAGTGTGTTTTTATTGTCTATTGTTCAGAGAAGGACGTGGGATTAGGAGAGAGATGGTGGGTGTAGATAAATATATCTGGGATCTCTTACTGATTAAAGTATTGGAGGTCAAAGGTCACAGACTGAAAAAACAGGCTGACAACTATGAGATGCATCTAAATTAGATTAACTTCTTCAATCTTTAAAAGCTACATTAAAGGGATAGTTCAACATTTTTGGCAAACTGGCCCACTGCCATAACCCCTATAGTCATAGCAGTAGGTTTGTTACCTTTAATTGTCGGTGCAAGCTATTTTTAGAACGGCAGAGCAGAGCCGTGAGTTGTTTTAGAGGTAAATTCATGCAAAACCTCTGATGCACGTTGCCTTCAGGGACAGTTTTTCATCAACAGTCTCTGTATTTCCCTCTAAAACTCTGTAACATTGTGTTATTATCTCATAGCGTGGTGAATGTGCAGGTCACAACTTGTCCACCAGAGCGTTGTGGAGTTGTTGGATTGTGTATTTGATGAGTTTGATGAGAGAAACCAAGAAATCCCATTAGCTCTGAGCAGCTCACGGCTCTGCTCCGCCGTTCTAAAAATAGCCTGCACTGACAATCAAAGATAACAAACCTACTGCTATGACTATAGGGGTTATGGGCCAATTTCCCAATATGTTGAACTATCCCTTTAAACAAACTAGACACGGCTCTTTGGTTGGGTCTAAACATCTGAAGCGACAGTGAAAAGTCACATCTAAACACTTAATACTTCTTCTGTCTCTTCAGTGTTAATGTGTCAAAGCTGCAGAAGTTTCTCTGTGTAGTTTTCCTCTAACGTCCTCCACACGTGTCTCCACCACCGCAGTGATGATGATGATGATGATGATGCTGCGTTCGGGGAATAAAAGAATCTGGTCCCAGGAGTGTGTAGACTCTATCCGAGCTGAGTCGGTATACCATGAGCTGGAAAAACAGCTTTCCAACATTTTCCTGTTGGATTATGTGAATCAGTCTGAGCTGAACCGAGACCTCAGACTGGATCATATACGGCCATGTTCACTGTAACAGTCGGTCTGTGGACACCGACGCTCTGATTGTAATAACAGGGTCGGGGGAGGAGGAGGAGGAGGAGGAGGAGGAGGAGCAGCCTTGTCGTTCTGGTCTCACACATATTTCCATGTTGACTCCTCATAAAGTGGAGAATTGATGTAAAGAACTTCCAGGGAACAGATTTGTGAGAATGACTCCATCAGTCATATCCGTTTATGAAATAAATGACCTCATGTCAGCGCCGCTCTCCACGCTCGCTGTTTATGAAGCGTCACATTGCATCAAGATCTGTAATGACTTTTATCTAAACGGACAAGTATGTCACTAAAAAAAAAAAGAAAAAAAAGATTGGTTTTACATGTGCGGCAGGTAAAGTGTGTTCAAACGACTACATGAGCACATTTAATCCTTTTAACAGGCAGAAACATGAGGTCACTGCTGCTGCTGCTGCTGCTGCTGCTGCTGCTGCTGCTGCTGCTGCGCTGGAAACAGACGATTATCTCATGACTATCAGACTGAAACCTGGAGCTGCAGCTGATTAAAACACAACAACACCTCATATCGGCTACGTGCACTCACAGAAACACACATGAAACAGACAAAAGAAAGACAAAGACAGTTAAAAATGTACGTTAAACTGAAACAATCATATCATTTCAGATTGTACCATTGAGTTTAACATTAAAACTCATACTGTTGGTCATTGATGCTAATGCTATGATGTCCTTTTCAAAATAGGGATCTTTAATGTTTCAAAAATATGATGATTGAATGAGTTTAAACCCTGAGCAAAAAATAGTATACGTAAGTTCATTTTATTAAGTATGCTTGAGTACAAGTATAGCAAGTATACTATGGACCATGTACTTGTCTTCGGACTAAATTGGAACATTTTAAATGTATAAAAGTATCCTTTATATGTCATTTTACGTTAACAATAGTATGCTTTCAAGTATACAACAAGTACACTCATCTATAAACTCCTAGTGTACTAAGTATATACTTCTAGTCCACAGTTTAGTTTATTAAAGTATACTTTATAAGGTCATTTTGAGTTTACAAAAGTACACTTTCAAGTATACTGCCTCAGTTTTGGTATAAAATGAGTGTACTTGTTGTACACTTGAAAGCATACTATTGTTAACGTAAAATGACCTATAAAGTAGACTTTTATAAATTTAAAATGTTCCAATTTAGTCCGAAGAAGTATTAAATTAGCATATGCTACAAGTACATGGTCCATAGTATACTTGCTATACTTGTACTCAAGCATACTTAATAAAATGAACTGAAGTATACTATTTTTTTGCTGAGGGTTTAAACTCATTCAATCATCATATTTTTGGAAAATAAACATTAAAGATCCCTATTTTAAAAAGGACATCATAGCATTAGCATCAATGACCAACGAGTTTTAATATTAAACTCAGTGTTACAATCTGAAATGATATGATCGTGTCAGTTTAACTACTTTTTGCTAAGAGGAAGTAAAATCTAGATTTTATATAAACACAGGTTAGTTATATAAGTATTGAATTAGCATGTTTTTATTATTAATGTTAAATATTGAGTTACTTTTCACCTTGACAGCGTCTCCTCAGCTTCATGTTGATGATAAATCCACTTTTCTCTGCCTTCGATTGCGGCTGCACAGTTTTACTGCTGTTTACACTCACACACACACACACACACACACACACACACACACACACACACACACACACACACACACACACACACGACTGTGAGTGAAGTACACGCTTCAGTAATTCACAGAGTACACAGAACTAACGCTGGTGTCTGGAAAGCTTCAAGTACAAGTAAACATATTATAGAACCAGAACTAGAACCAGAACCAGAACCAGAAGCGGCCGACCATCAAAACCCCAGACCGACCGTCTCTGGAGCAGCTGTGAGGCCAAACACAGATAAAAGATGTTTCTATTAAAGCTTCATTAAAGCCTTAAAACCAGGCGTCAGGACTTCCTGTGACTTTGTGATGTCACAACAAAGCCCCGCCCCCTCACCTGGACACATCACCATCCAACAACTTGCAGGATTTTGGTTTCTCTGAGACTTTTATTTTAAAATCTGCTCTATTTTTTATTGGATTACTTTAGAAAACAGTCAGCCAATCAGAGGAGAAGCGCAGAGCCTCCTCCTCTCTTCTGATTGGCTGACACCGACCAGCGCTGCGGAGAGAAGCCGAGAGCGGAGAGACAGCTTTTATATCCTCTCATGGATCAACACTTCAGAATTAAACAGAGCAGCGACGCTCTCATGTGGTTTTCAGGTGATGGATGGTTCCACATCGTTTTCCTCACGTTCGTGTAAACACTCTGATGTTCTGAGCGTCTCCTGCAGCGAGCGTGAGTCACCGCGCCGGGCGCTGAGGCAGCTTTCAGGACGGATAAACTGAGATCAGTTATAAATAGCGAGGATGAAAAATCGCAGGTCTGATTTACTGAGCTCAGCGTTTGACCTTTTGGTCGGCGGCGGCGGCGGCGGCGGGAACCCGTGCCGCTGGTAGCAGCTGGTCGCGGTAACGAGCCTCTGACCACACGCACGGGAAAAAGCATCCGTCATGAGAGACTTAAAACATGAACTCACTGCAGGAGACGATCGGCCACATGTGGAGGCAGGTGAACGTGACTCACTTCAGACCAAAGAATAAAATTTGATCTCTTTATGTTTTTAAACAACAGCTGGAAACATTTTTAATAACAACCTGGTTTTTAAATTACTATCATTGTTCTGCTGTTTTTAATTTCATTAATTGTAATATTGTAAAGCAAAAGTGCTCAATAAATAAAGTTTTATTATTAAAATCTCTACCAACGTTTTCTTTATTATCATTATTTCATTTTGCTCGAGAACAGAACAACAGTTTAGAATAAAACACGTTTGGCTGATCCACCAAGACCAGAACCAGGACCAGAACCAGGACCAGAACCAGGACCAGAACCAGGACCAGTATCATTTCTACCTGGACTAGTACTAGTACCACTCACCGGCACCAACACAGGAAGTACCAGAACTAGTACCAGCACCAGGACCAGCACCAGGACCAGCACCAGGACCAGCACGAGTACCGGTACCAGAACTAGCACCAGAATCGGAACTGGTACCAGTACCAGAATCGGTACCAGAATCGGTACCAGAACCAGAACCAGAACCGGTACCAGGCACCAGAACCGGTATCAGAACCGGTACCAGAACCAGCACCAGAACCGGTACCAGGCACCAGAACCGGTATCAGAACCGGTACCAGAACCAGCACCAGAACCGGTACCAGAATCAATACCAGAACCGGTACCAGGCACCAGAACCGGTATCAGAACCAGCACCAGAACCGGTACCAGAATCAATACCAGAACCGGTACCAGAACCGGTACCAGAACCGGTACCAGGCACCAGAACCGGTATCAGAACCAGCACCAGAACCGGTACCAGAACCGGTACCAGAACCGGTACCGAAACCGGTATCAGAACCGGTACCAGAACCAGAACCGGTATCAGAACCGGTACCGAAACCGGTACCAGAACCGGTACCAAAACTGGTACCAGAACCGGTACCAGAACCAGAACCGGTATCAGAACCAGCACCAGAACCGGTACCAGAACTGGTACCGAAACCGGTATCAGAACCGGTACCAGAACCAGTACCAGAACCGGTACCAAAACCGGTACCAGAACCGGTACCAGAACCGGTACCAGAACCGGTACCAGAACCAGAACCAGAACCGGTATCAGAACTGGTACCAGAACCGGTACCAGAACCAGAACCAGAACCGGTATCAGAACTGGTACCAGAACCAGTACCAGAACCGGTACCAGAACTTGTACCAGAAGTAACAGCAGCAGCAGAACCAGCACAAGAACCAACACCAGTACCACGTTCAGTCCCAGGACTACGACCAGGACCAGGACCAGGACCAGGACCAGGACTACCAGTCAAAGCCTCTGGTACATGGATCTAGTCTCGGTTCTAGCCAAGTTCACCTTCCTCCAGCGTCTCTGATGACGTCGGTGGCGTCGCAGCCACAGGTTGGAAACCACTGAGACCAACAGGATTCAGGTTTCGCTGCTCAAAACATTAAAAAAACAACAACGGCAGAAAGAATCTCCTTGAGCCGTCGCTGAGTCGATGCCTCCTGGTTCCGTCCTGGTTCTGTCCCGGTTCTGTCCCGGTTCTGTCCTGGTTCTGTCCTGGTTCTGTGGGTCCAGCCTCTGCAGACGACACCTGTCATGTGGAGCTCAAGTGGAAATTCCTCCTTAAGCATAATTCTGTCGGAGCCTCCTCCATGTGGCACCTTCAAGTAATGACGGCAAAAAAAAAAAAAAAACCTCCTCGGAAAAATAAGTGTGTCCAACTTTCCGGCTGAGGCTCGGTGATGCGTTCGGGAGTCGGAGCGGGCAGCAGGCGTCACAAATCATCCTAAAACCTCCCGTAAATACGAGGTGGGCCTGAGCGCTCATCTCGGAACGGGGGCGGGGGGGAAAGTTTCTGTCTCTGAGACGCTTCCACCGCCATTAAAACAAAACTTTTTACTCTCTTTATCTTTTAATAGCTGGACGTGTTTCTTCTAATAAAGACAAAAGTGAAATATTTTACTGTGGAAGTTTTTGCACGAACATCGACCTCGCTCACCTGCTGTAAAAAGAAGGAACGTCTCAGCCTGAACTCATGAACTTTTCCATCGTCCTTCTACAGGTGCTGGATCCTCCACACACACCATCACCCTGTCTTCTCCCGTCAGCGCCACCTGAGGACACACACACACACACACACACACACACACACACACACAATGAAAACGTACACTCTGATGAAGCCGAGCCAGATGAAACCGGAGTAAACTGTCTGTTGGAAACTTGCCCCGATCGTGTTCGTCTTCATGTTTATCCTCTACAAGTGGTGAATGAACCTCCGTGGGGTCGTTGTCAGGTTTCCTGGCTCCGCCGTTCTACGCCTCTAAACTCCCAGCGACACTCGACGTCTTCCAGGTTCGACATCCAGGTCCAGTCGACCTCGGCTCAGCTGTTCTTGGACCTGGAGAGTCTTCACTTCCTCAGGACACGTTCTGCTTATTCACCTCAAGTGTTCTTGTTCTTGTTTTCCATTATATTCACTTAGGCTGAACTTGGCCCTAACTTCGTTTAGCATTCTAACGTGAAGTGGTAGTGCTGTCCCAATGCTCATTCTGCCGAGGGTTAGGGGGAATACATCTCTCGAAACGGAGATTTTTCAGGGGCACACTACAGAAAGGGCTATGACCGATAGTTTCCCAGAATGCATTTGCGGCAACCGGCAGCTGTTTTATTTATCACCGTAGCGCTGTTATAACGTCATTTTGTTAAGTTTTAAATCTTTTCATGCGAGAAAGTATCTATTTAGATCCCCAATTGTCGGTTTATTCAAATAACGGCTGTTAAGACGTTTTTTCGGAGAAGTGAACGGTGGAGCCTCCACCTGTGGAGCAGATCAGCGGCTCGTCACGGAGACACCACCCCGTCCGGAGGGCTTGTCAGAGCCACCCTCCCGACGTAACACCGGTAGAAAAGACTCTAATTAATTTACTCGCAGGATTTTTGGTTTTCCCGGGTGGTTACATTCTTTTTAAGAGATAAATGCTGGTCTCATTGATGAAATGTAACAATTGTCCAACATTAGTTTGTTTGAATTAAATTATGTGTGTTTTGGATGCAGGAGCAGCGCTGCCTGCGGCTCTAGACCTATGTACAGAAATCACCACATTTACATCAATAAATAAATGTTTTACCATGAACCGGTCAGTCTTGATTAAATGTTATTTTATTTTATTAAGTTAGCGTGGTTTTGAATATAGGATTTGTGTCGAAAGCTTGTCATGTCTGCTCGCCAGCAGAGACTACTGATGACGTATGGCCGCTGAAGTGGTGTCCCAATTCGTATGGGTTGACTTTCTACCCCTACCCCTTGTAGCTCCGTTTCAAGGGCAAGGGTTAAGGGCTAGGGGTAGGGCTAGGGCTAGGGGTAGGGATGAAAAATAGAATCGGAATTGGGCCTTACACATCCATGTTTTGTAGTGTTGTTTCGATGCCTGCTGAACGCTAACTTTAGCATTCTAACACTTGGCCAATACATCTATGAGGCTAACTTTAAAGGGATAGTTCAACATTTTGGCAAATTGGCCCATTGCCACAATCCATATACGTAGTCTTGTCGGTAAAACAACTCTGTGTGGTAATGGGATTTCTTGTTTCCCTCATCAAACTCATTATCTCAATAGCTCTGGTGTTGTGACCTGCACATTCACCACGCTAGAGATCACAACGTTACCACACAGAGTTGTTTTAGAGGGAAATTCATGCAAAACCTCTGATGCGTTGCCTTCAGGGACAGTTGTTCATCAACAGTCTTGTATTTTAAAACAACTCTGTGTGGTAACGTTGTGTTATTATCTCATAGCGTGGTGAATGTGCAGTCACAACTTGTCCACCAGAGCGTTGTGAGTTGTTGGATTGTGTATTTGATGAGTTTGATGAGGGAAACAGCCTGCACCAACAATTAAAGTTAATTAATGAACCTACTGCTATAGAGAATATGGCAATGGCCCAATTTGCCAAAATGTTGAACTATCCCTTTAACATCTTCACCCTTCATCACAGTTTGAGCAGCAGAGCTCCACTCGCTGCTTCTCACCCTGCGATCAAACACCAGCTCCACCTGAACTGAGCTGCAGCAACAAACCTCCACATGTCGTGCACTGCGGTTTTCTTGCCTCTAGCGCTGTTATCTGTGAAAACATTAACATTGTGTGGAGACGGAGCGACCACCTCTGCAGCCTCGTGTAATCTATTACAACAGCTTTGTCATAATTCCATGTTTGACCCAGTTCAACTCAGAGGAACTGGATTTGTCTGGCCCTCAATACACACAACAGGAGTTCACTGTCAGGTTTTTCTGACACTACCCGACTCAGAACAACCTCAGGCTTCGTCCTCCTGCAGGAAACAGCGGCGCTCTGCAGCCGACCCCGTGACGACGTGGTGCGGGTCAGGACTTTCCTCGCGGCCATAACTCATCCCACTACTGTAAAGAGAGATAATAAAACAACAACAACAAAGGTTTCATGAATCCCCTCAGATCGGCCGTTTGACAAACTGCAGCTCTTTACAGTAAATCCACCTGATAAACGTCGGCGTGCAAACAAACACCAGACGCAGGCATGCGAGGATCACCTGGACGTCCACGTGGACGGAGCTTCTGACATCCACACGTCGTCTATTTACAAGATTTAGTGGATGTGTAGTTGGCTGGAGGCTCGACCACGTGGAGGCCAGCAGAGCTTTGATGGACAGAAAACGAACCATCATCTTCCTCCTTCCTCACAGCATCCATGTGTTTTTAAAATCACACACTCAACTCCTTTTTTTTTTTCTGTTTTTAAAGCAGAGTTTCCTGACGCTCACTCAGCACATTGATCATCTGAGCATTTTTCAGTTTGAAGTGAAGAACAGAAAAGATCCAGTGGTGACGCTTTGTAGTTTCTGCTCTCGGCTGCCAGATTAACGGATCAGAACGGATCACACAGCCCTCTAAGAATAAGAAAAGCAGACATGTTGACCAGATGGTATGAACTCAACACCGTCATATTAATATCGTGGCATTATCTTGTCTTCCTCACTCCCTTTTTATCTTGTCTTTCTTCGATTCCCGCCAGGGAAACTTTACTCCAGTTTCTCCGTTCTGGAGATTAGAGTTAGCCACGTTAGCCTCATCACCAACTCTTCTGGTTTAGACTGGTTTAGTCTGAAACAGTAAAGTCCAGGCGGTTGTTCCTCAGACTCTGAGCTCCGGGAGGTTCAATAAAAAAATAAAATCATGGACACAACAGCTGAGGTTGGAAATTTTAAAGGGATAGTTCAACATTTTGGCAAATTGGCCCATTGCCATAACCCCTATAGTCATAGCAGTAGGTTCGTTTCCTTTAATTGTCGGTGCAAGCTATTTTCAGAACGGCGGAGCAGAGCCGTGAGCTGCTCAGAGCTACGCTACGGAGGCTCATGGGATTTCTTGGTTTCCCTCATCAAACTCATCAAATACACAATCCAACAACTGCACAACGCTCTGGTGGACAAGTTGTGACCTGCACATTCACCACGCTATGAGATAATAACACAACGTTACCACACAGAGTTGTTTTAGAGGGAAATTCATGCAAAACCTCTGAAATTCAGGGGCAGTTTTTTGGGCTAAAAAACTCACTGATGACAATTAAAGGTAGCAAACCTACTGCTATGACTATGGGAATGGCTAGTGGCTACGTCATCACATTCTAAAACATCACTTCCGTGTCCAATGCAGGATATTCAGAATAGAAACAATAGGCAGAGGGACATTAAGAATAAATAAACATATTATTCATGTATATGAATTTAATGCAATATAGCATAAATATATACGACCGTAAAACTTAAGGGCCGAGTCCCAATTTGCCGCGGGTCCCAGGACCCGAGGACCGACGAGACGCCGCTGAGCTGGTTGCTCCTGCCCGGTCTGTCCATTCCTCTCATCCGCACTTCAGCACCTGTCCTGGGCTGCACAGTGTCGGCTCGGCTCGGCTCGGCTCGCTCCTCGTTTTAAATGACTTACCAATTAGTCCTTTTAAAAGTAACAAACCACAGGTGCTGAAGTGAGGGAGGATGGAGGGATTGTGGTTGTTGCCTTGCGGCGGATCGGCGGAATTTGACAAAATGTTGAACTATGCGGGCCAGGACCTTTAAGAGGACAGAAACGTCCCCCGGCCGTATCGGCTGTGTTTACCGTTCAGGTGAGACTTGATGGTCCTCTAACAATCCTAAAGTTTGTCTTTTCAGAGTTTTTCAGTAGAGAAGCAGCTCAGGAGTGTCAGGACTCGGGAGTCACTGTGGGGACGAAAGATACAGGTTTGACAGATTCAGGGCTGTTGTGCTTCATGTTCCTCTGACATCTGAGTGTGCTGCGGTGGTTTTGTTGAGTAGGTAAGTAAATAAAGTTAATTTATGCAGCAGCTGTTACAGATAAAAATCACAAAGTGTTTCACAAATAACAAGCAAAAACCAGGGGTTGGACAGAAACCTAATCTAGCCATTCCCATAGGGATTACGGTGATGGGCCAATTTGACAAAATGTTGAACTATCCCTTTAAGAGGACAAAACGTCCTTTTTGAGAAACTGAGTCTTTTGAACTGCTGTTTTTCAAAGGAATCTGACGGTGGTTTTGTTGAGTAGGTAAGTAAATTTAATCAGCTGTTACAGAAAAAATCCAAAGTGTTTCACAAATCAACAAAAAAAGAAACCTAATTTTAACATGGATGAGATTATTTTAAAGCACACAGAGAGAAATGGAAATTAAAAACCAAGAGACGGATCAACTTAGGCCTGTTTTTGGTTTCATAATTAAACACATTTGCACAAAGCACCACATTAAAAGCTGCAGATGAGCAGTGACGATGATGAATGATGCCATCCCGTTTGTTTACAAGCTTCTACCAGCCTTCGCTCCTCCCTTCCTTCCTCCCTCTAATAATTCTTCCGTTCCTCTTCCAGCAGGATGAAAATCACTAAAACAGGTTTATTTCGGAACAAACCTTTACTGCAGATCTTTTAATTATAAAGTCCTGTTGTTTCCTTGCACGGCGTTGATACTTAAAACACGCTTCTTCTTATTGACGCCATTCAGCAGCGGGCACTGTTTCAATTAGAGCTTCTTTTTTTTTAAAAGGTCACACATTCCCCGTGGAAGCTAATTGGTCTTACAACATGTTTGTTCAAACGTTCCCACTGTGGGTTTGTTTTACAGTCGCTGCCTGAGGTTCAGCGCTCAGCGTTATAGGACTCACAACCCTGTCGAACCATCTCAGCATTCGTCTGGATCTCTGTTTCCACGGCAGCCAACGGCCTGATGTCATGAAGCTACGGTTACACGAAGGAGTTAACGAGCTTTGTGGGAATGATATTGTACAAATCACCATGACCAATCATCTAAACTGGGTGATTGTTGTCTTTGTCTCCTGAGAGAACGACGCTATAAATCGATCTAAAAACTGACGTAATTATCCAACGTCTGGAGGCAGGAACTCACAGAGACCTTGACCTTTGACCTCCTGAAGCTTCCTTTTCATGTTGATTCAGTCTGACAGCGGCAGGTCAGCGGACATGTTGTTCCTGCAGCTTTATTTACATATTGAGACCAGGAGCTGCCTGGTCCAATCGTCTGTATCAGAGGATGAGGAAGGATGAGTCCTACCTGAAGCTGATTTAACTCTTGTTTTTGTTTTGTCTTCAGTTTCTGAGATTCCTTCTGAGTGAGGATGAGTCTCCAGTCTGGTCTTTAATCTCTCTGAGTTTCAGTGAAGTGGGAATATCAAACAGAATCATGAGCTTCCAATTATCCAACCAGCAGGTTCTTGGAAATCCGAAAGGGATGAATGAGTCAGGACAGAAGGATGAGAAGGTGAGGCCTGGTGAGATGTGTCTTCTCTCATGTGGTCCCTGAAGCTTAAAGGGATAGTTCAACATTTTGGCAAATTGGCCCATTACTATAATCCCTATAGTCATAGCAGTAGGTTCGTTACCTTTAATTGTCGGTGCAAGCTATTTTTAGTACGGCGGAGCAGAGCCGTGAGCTGCTCAGAGAGGGCTACACTATGGAGGCTAAGGGAATTTCTTGGTTTCCCTCATCAAACTCATCAAATACACAATCCCAATACTCCAAAACGGTTTTGTGGACAAGTTGTGACCTGCACATTCACCACGCTATGAGATAATAACGGAACGATACGAAACAGAGCCATTTACAAGGTAAATACAGGGTAAATGCGGAGACTGCTTGCTGAAAAACTGTCCCTGAATGCATCACACATCAGCGGTTTTGCATGAATTTCCCTCTAAAACAACTCTCTGTGGTAACGTTGTGTTATTATCTCATAGCGTGGTGAATGTGCAGCTCACAACGTGTCCACGACAGAGCGTTGTGGAGTTGTTGGATTGTGTATTTGATGAGTTTGATGAGGGAAACCAAGAAATCCCATGAGCCTCCGTAGCGTAGCTCTGAGCAGCTCACGGCTCTGCTCCGCCGTTCTAAAAATAGCTTGCACTAACAATTAAAGGTAACGAACCTACTGCTATGACTATAGGGGTTATGACAATGGGCCAATTTGCCAAAATGTTGAACTATCCCTTTAATCAAGAGGAGTCTTTAAACCTGTTTCTTCGAGATTTCACCAAGATCTCAGCCAGGCCATCAAAATATTGCTGACAAACCTTTAAAACTTGGCCTTTTATTCTGTATTTTCTACTTCCCAGGATCTCGTCTGAACCCCTTTCAGATACCAGGACCACAACGGGCCCTTTAGCTTGTTTTTCACATGGAAATAAAAGGTTTATTTGTTTACTCAGAACAAACAGAGGAGGTAATAAAAACAATGGAGAGAAACCAGAACTGATCATCTCAGTCGACCAAGCCGCGGTATCTGGTTCTGGTCGGCCTCCTTCCTGGTCTGGTCTGGTCCGGTTCGTGTCTCGGTACGACTGCGAGTGCGTGACTGAAGGATATAACTGAGCTGTGATCTTCATCCTGAGGCTTTTGGCCCAATGATGTGATACCATCCTAAAGCACAGACGGTTCTGATCCAACAATCTTCAACAACACCCAACTTCAGGCCCGTTCATGTTTGACGTAAGTGATGCTGAGGTGAGGTAGTTCCCGATCGGAGCCAAATCAAACTGCGACATCTCCAGCTGCAGCTCAGATTAACTCACCTGCACCGACTGTTCTCCCTGTACTCAGAAATAATCAAGACCTTCGAGCTGTGAATAACTTTGGCTCCAGGAATCTCCACACAGATTAATCCCCGACGAGCCTCCATTTATGTTACGACCCAGCTCGTTTGGGGAAAAGAGATGCAACATTAAAAACCAGATGTTGCTGGAGAAACAAAGTCGTTTATGCTCAAAGGTGGTTTGAAGAAGTGTAGACACAAGCAAAAAACGGCAACGCGAGCGGGAAGCAGAGCGAAGAACGACTCCAAAAAACCAAGAGGTACTTATAATTGAATAAAACCAACGACGTAAACAAAAGATAATCGTCTCATTCTAAAAGTTGAAAAACAGCTTAAACAGCTGTTAGTGCGTCTAGACTTGGAGAAACCGTAAAACAGACAATTTAGTCTGTTTTTAAAATCTAGATTTCAACATATTTCGTCACATTCAGAGTCGACCCAACAAACAACATGATTTCAAACCATCCAGAGACGAAGTGAAGATCACAGCTGCTCAAAACGACCTCGGGAGCTTCAATCCATCCTCCAGGACCAGACCAGGAGCTCCAATCAGGACCCACGGCTGCAACGACTGGTCTTCACCTGAAGTCCAGACCCTGGAACATTAAGAGTTTGAACTTCAGAAGTTTAGACTGAAGACTGGAGGATGTTTACAACAGTGAAGATCCACAATCTCCATAAACTCATGGGAAAACTACATTGATACAAACTTGATGTATAGATTATGATCAAACCTAACATGAAACCCAGTGTGTCGATGTTTGAACAGAAATCACATGTTCAGTCAGCTTCATCTTCTCAAACTAACATGTAGGAACAAATATGTTTGAACTTGGATCAAATTCAGATATTTGAAGACTTAAAGCAGATATCAGTGGAATGTTTTTGTTAATTTAAGTCCTAAATAGTCCTATTTTCCGTCAGCAATCACTTACATGGAGTGTTTCAGCCGTAACACGAGTCTCTCCGTCACTCTGCTCTGCTGCAACCCGAGGAGAAATTTTTTCTTGTGGGATACAAGTGTTATCCAATGAGGAGAGAGAACGGCATGAAGGGCTGTGTGTGCAGCCAAGGGGTGCATTGCGTGAATGTGGTGACGTAGCACGAGGACCAATAGATGCCTGACGAGGGCGGGGGCTTCAAGGAAACTCGTAACTTGTGTTTTTCCTTCCTGTGAAGTCGTACCGGTTCGATCTGGTACGAGTTCACGGGTCGAGAGGCCGTTATAGTGAACTTTCACAGGCAACAGGACGGTAAAAACACGAGCCTCGGGTTGCCTGGAACGCTACAAAGTCGTAGTTGTGACTTGAAGCTGTAACTTACGGTTTCAAAAGCCAGCCTTGAACGCAGCATTAGACAAAACGGCCGAACCGCTGATATCTGCTTTAAGACTCAGAGACAAATAACAAAACAAGATATCAAGATATAAAACTTTTCCTACCTGGACGCCAGACAGAGCTGCTCGGTCTCTTCTCCGTAGGACGTTGTCATGTCTCCAAAAAACAACAAAGAAAATTCCCAATCAGACATCGTTTAAACAAACTGTCAACATATTCTGAGCCTCATCGTCAGCATCTCACCTGAAAAACCATCAAAACCTGTTAGAGATCCAGTAACAGTGACGTCTGTTTCAGCTCTGAGTCTCTGGTTGATGCTGCTGATGTCGATGTTTGCATTCTGGGATGCTTCAGGTCCACATGATAATGATGCATCCTCCAGATTTTAGATGTGAACTTGTGCTGAGGCTGTTGATGTTCCTCTAGAGAACCAGAGGAGAGGAGATCAGACGTCCTGTCATCAACAACGTTCAAACTCTCCTGATTATAACGATGAGCAGCAGGTGAAACATGACAGGTGACGTTCAACAGAGCAGCATGGGAACGTGTTCGTCTTGTTCAGACTCGACTCTGACGCCCAGATATGTCGTTTGGATCCAACAAATATCAGTCGTGTAACCCTCACTCCTTTACCCCCCCCCTCCCTCCTTTGATTGGAAAGGCCGTCACGCCTCCTCCTGATTGGTTCCCTCTGACTTCCTGTCAGATTCTGTGGAGCTGCTCTGACAAAACCTTCACCTTTTTTTTTTTTTTATTACTTCACATTCTTTCCTCCTCGCGTCACTTTTCTGACGTGACCCGAATTGTCCCCCCTGACATTTTTTCGACATGATGGGACGACAATCAAACCTGATCTATTGCTTTCAGATTGCGCGGCGATCACCACCTGGAGAGACGCTAACCGAGGCCGAGGCTTTTCACTTCCACTTGGCTCCTCTGAACGACTCCCTGGGCAAAGAGCTGTTTAAGGCACCCGAGATAAATGGAAGCATTTATCTTTTACTGCAGCAGCAGCAGCAGCAGCAGCAGCAGAACCAGCAGCTCGTATTGTGTCACCTTGGCAAAACCCTGTGTATTTATTGGTCCGGTTATTAATGCGTCCTCTGATACAGGCCTGTCTGCAGCCGCCCGGCTCTAGACCCGCTCCACGTTTCCTGGAGGCCTGTGATGACACCGATCCTCTACGAGATGAGCTTAATGCAGCAGATTTCTGTGCCGTTCACTTTTTCCGAGTTTGTTTTCACACTCACATGCGGCCTGGTGACACGTGACTCTGAAAATAAACATCGCTGCCTGCTTCTCATTACTCTAATTGGTGATTTAGTAAGTCTATGGCAGCCGACTACATATAAACCCATGCTGGGCTCGGGCTGAATATAAACGCCAGCTCTTCCGTTAATAGGAATCTGGCTTTGACCGGAGCTCTCCAGCAGTTTCCGTTGTCTGGCAGCGGCGGAGGTTTTGACGAATAGGAGAGATAATCTGTCCTGAAGTAATGTCATAAACACAGTTCTGCCTTTCACCGACGCACAGGATCTGATGTAACTGTCTCTTGTCTTGTTGTAAAGGGAGTGAAGGGAGGTCGGGTGGAAGTGGGTACAACAGATATTTTAACTATTCAGCCCGGAGTGAGAGTCGTACTCTTCACAACAACCAACAACTGCTCAGACACACGAGTGGCGAGGCGTTCGGCTGCAGCAGATCCACCTCCGCTCTTTAAACGACACGGGTTAAAAGTCTCGTTTAGATTAAACCGATCGGCTCTCGTTGCTCCACATCGGACTCTAACTAGTTATGAAATCTCTCTTTTATTATTCTAGTTCATGATGTGTGTTGACTGTGTGGACTGTCGCTGCAAATCAAATTGCAAATAAGACTTTCCAATATAACGAAATATGATGTAATATAATCTCATTCTCACATTTTTGTCAAGGCGACAGTTCCATGAAAAATAAAAGTACCTGCTCCAGTTTCCAATCAAACAGCTGATAATCCTGATTGAGGATTTTCATTGTCAATAAAAAGCAGGTGCAGGTTACAGTAACGTGAAGTGAAACTCAATATTATGACAGAGGGCGATTTTAAACCTTTTAACGCTGATCTGCTGAGTCCAACCTGATTCTTCAATTCATCCTCATCTAAAGAAAACAAGACGACATGTGGTGACTGAGTGAAAATGGATCTCATGATTAAAAACAAAGATGTGGCCATGAAACCTGAGACGCTTTCACTTTCACAGATGCTTCAAAACTCTGAACTTTAAAGGAGCTAAATGAAGATGTAGGTGAGTGAAAACGCAGAACTACAACATTTTTATCTGTGAGAGTCTTCCTGATCCGGACTGATGCTGTTTTATAATTCAAGTTCACTTCACCCTGATCTCTTTAATCTCTTAATGACTGTGTTCATGCAACATTTTAGCTTCAATAAAACGAAAATCTTTGTCAGATGAAACGTCTGTGCAGGTTAAAGTCTGTGAAACACATGCAGGGAGTCACAGAGCTGCAGCTT